>JNEV01001183.1:0-181231 GCA_000697495.1 Saksenaea oblongispora B3353
CATGGAAAGGAGCTAAATGACTTACCACGCTTTCGCCCATGCTCGGGATTGACTGGACAAGCTTTTGATCTTTTGTTACGGTGACCGAGAGAATGACAATCGGAACACACAACTGATAAAAATACAAACTAAGCACTTGAAACTTGATTTAGTGGTTTACCTCTTTCGCGTTCCTCCTTCTCTCGTTGTAATTGAAAGAATCTTATTGCTTTTTTGTAGAGCACAAATATTGTAACGGCATACACGTAAGGATCGATAAAAATAAAGATATCTTGCAGGAATTCGAATACTTCGGAAATCATACGGGAAGAAAAAGGATGGAAAATGAAAGTTGTCAGTGGCTCTGTCTAATCATTGGGATTTTTAGCCGTCCCTTTTTCTTCTCTCTATTGTATACTGTATATCAGAGCTCATTTACTGAACTGGGGTGCCAGTCTCAATCCTGTGTTTTTGAGATACATCTTCTTGCAGTGCCTCTAACGTCCATGTTCCTTTTTTCTTTAGTTATCCCCATAGTATTCTTATCTTTGATTATGCCTTTTATTATTTAACGATTGTCTCAGAGTCCTCATATTCTTGCCGATGGCCTCTTCTTCTTCTGTGATCGTCATAGAACCTTCGTCTTCTTGTGCACAGCTTTTTCTTCTTCAACAGTCGTCATCCAATCCTAATCTTTCTTGTAGAGCACCTCTTCTTCTTCAGCGACCATACAGCAGCTTCATACTTCTTGCCGATGGACTCTTCCTCTTCAATCGTCTTCATGTTTCTTGCCGATGGTTTCTTCTTTTTCAATTGTCCCAATTTGGAAACGTTATTTGAAACACCGATCAGACATGCTGGCCTTTTGCACAAAGCTTATATCCCATTTCTCATTTATTTGATCACTTATACACATAATAACACTGGAGACCGTGCATCCAAGAGGCAAAGCAGCTAGTTATGGCTGTTATTTCTCAATACGAAGAGAAAAAGGTAAGATGGGCACTCATAGATGAATGCCTGGACGTATATATCTACCATTGTAATTGTTGATCACCCTTCAAAAGATTCCTAGCCGGCGCAAATCACTCCTATTCGCCAGCGCAAAATAATCTTTCATCCAACGCAAAGTCACATACAAAGTACTGTAGACTGATGTAAAAGATAAAAAAGGTAAACAGGCAATGGACTGTGAAAACCTTGATAACAATACCATTTACATATTTTTCCTATTTATTCATGGGTGGCCATTAATGTCTTTGTGTTGTCGGCTAAAACATTTTTCGGGAGATGTATATCATTTCTGCTCTGGCTCCAAATAGATTTGCATTAAACACGACATATGTTTAAAGTCTATCCAAACCTGGCTTACTTTTTTGGGGGGCTGCTTGTCTCGTCAATCTCAGAAAGTTACGAAATTACATGCCGGACTCAGTGAAGGTAAACTTCTACAACCACAACAATTATCATCCATTAACATTATATTCTCAGGAACTACACAAACATTCAAAAAAAAATATGCACAACGAGTTTCTGAAGAGAAGCATTCGAAGAAACAGGTTACAACAACTCTGGGTGTTATCATTGTTATGCATTTATCTGACTACAGAACACAATAGATTATAAACAGCATGCTTGAAACATCCCTTGTTGCACACTTTGCTATTATCGATGAACACAAGCGAAATTCCAACAAAGCAGTACAGCAATGAAAAATATAGAATGCCTCATGACCCTAACTTCGATTATTTTACAGTCCTAAGACGTAATCAAGCCAAATATTTGTACAGAAAGGGAGAGTGGGATTTCCAGTGTATCAATCGGACGTATTGTTTTCCCCACAAAAAAAAAAAAAACAATAAAGTCGCATCTTGCAAATACACTTGGCATGGTTGAAATCTAACATTGACGCTAACAGGAATATCAGTTGTCGCATTGTGGGTGTTTGTATTGACGCATCTCACGATGTTCAATGATACCTACCAAGTACGGGCGTGAAAGCCCTATTATGGTCTCGGGAATGGAGAAGTATAGTAAGACTGAGGGATGTCGTTTATTTCGTAAGAAAGTTAGACCAAAAACTAATACCAAATTACATTCGTATTTATACTGTTGGTGATTGAGATTAAATGTACTCAGATAGTGGTATAAGGTACAGCCTCTGTTTATCTCCAGATACAACTCCTATCCACTTGGCTCGTAGATCCTTCTGCTTTTTTTTATTATAAACTTGCTGATAGTCTTAATGGCTCTCTCGAAGATGCTGCTCTTTCCTGTGTTCCTTGGAATATCCTTTGCTAAGACCAGGATGGTTTAACCGTGATCTGAGCTTCACTAGTCGATGCTCTTCGTCTTATAGGTGTGGCGGTTACCGTAGCGTCTTCTTCACTTGCTTCTTCCTGACATCTTGTCGGCCGAATAAACCAACACAGACGTTGCCGGAACTGTAGCATATATTGTGCGATAGTCGCCTGGTTGTCTGCTGCGTAGACAAGAGGATGATACTTTCCACGTACTTGACCAGGATGCATTTCCTTACTTGTGACAAAAATACTACTTGCTTGATTCAAGATGGGATAGCAGATCGTGACCACCCTTGTTGGAGAGAGCCTGGTATGTAGTGTTCGTCCATTAGTCTTGCTTGTCTTAGATATGCACGGAGTCCTGTCGGACCCATGCTGCTAACGAAAGTAGATATTAATACAGATAATATAGACTGATTGTAAAGTACTTACAATCGGTGTGGATAGCAAGATATTCAGAATTCAAATGTCTGCGCGCCATTGCTTTTATTTTATTTTATTTTTTTCATCAGTAATAGATCACCCATTCAATCAGAATATACTCACTGTGTGGTATTTCTTGCCCTGCAATTAGAGATAGAATCTCCGCCATAGTAGTTTAATTAGTGTATAAACAAAGCATCACCGTTTTATCTAATAAATCGGCGTCTCACCTTACTCTCGCGTGTTTGATTGAACCCTTCCAGCAATACAGTATTTTGCAGGTCACTTTGCGTTGGATGAAAGGTTATTCTGTGCTAGCGAATTGTCTTTGTGCGTAGAGAAGTAGCACTTTTCGGCGTCGTGTCAGAGTGGACGTGGAACATGGATTTGGTCCATTGTGTTTCAGGATAAGGTGATGTTCCGCCCAAAAAATCAACCATTTAAAAAGGAAGATTGTTACTTTTTCTTTTTTCTTCGGCTCTGGTTTTTCTAAAGACATCCCGGTACGTAGTGGGATTGACTATAAACACAAGATAATTCATGTCTGTCGATATATTGTTTAGGCCAATTCGGTCGTAAGCCCAAAAATGGCTTCCTGCCATTTAATCTCCTGCCCGCCCCATCGTCAAGGTGCGGACGAGGCCCTCATCGATGGATGGGCATGCCCTTCGGGGGTAAGCAAGACAATATTCAAGTAAAAGAGGTATTAACCATGAATGAATGTTATGCTACTCTGAATAACTTTTGTGGCCGTTGAGGGACCAAGTTCAAGTAAGTTTTATGGTTTAGCTGATGGCGCATATTAATTTCTTCCTTAGCGCGAACTTGGCACTCCATGGACGCACAATTTGTTATCGTTAGTGCAAATTTCACCCTTTCCTCGATGCAAAATTTATCTTAGAGTAGCGTAAACAGTACCACGATACATGCTACTAAGAGTTTTGCCAAAACATCATTGCTTTTCTATTGTTCATAACAGGCCCCTATTCTCTGTATTTCAAGTAAATTCCATTCCATAGTTCTGGACAACTGTTGGACTACTCAAAATATTCCCTCTCTCTTACTTCCTTTCTTCTGGCGTGACGTCCAAATCGACATACTTCCACTCACACGTCTGCCAAATATCTTGGTCGCACTTTCTGGTCCCCATAATCGCACCTCGTCATACAACCTGCATTTTTCTTTCTTTCCTTTCCCCCCCCCCCCTTTTTTTTTTTTTTGCCAGCCCGACGCAATATTGAGGTTAACATGCCTTAGTATATAGCTGTGCATAGATACTCTGGTACAACTGTCCTTGAGGGACACTGTACCCACGAGGAATAATTTATTGTATGCCATTGGCGTATGGTTCTCCTTGGGCTAACCGACTCATCTTGTAATTTTCGTAGAGTGTATCCAAAAACGAAGGGTCGTTCTGAAAGAGAGATGAGTTAGATATATCAAAATATCGTCAGTAGCTATATTACCTGAACGATGTTCAAGTAATGCTGTATAAATTCAGGTCTCGACAGTAGCGGCCTTCCTCTGAAATGTCGCTCTAGCTCTGGTTGTGTCAGATCTAGCATTTGCTGAGGTAGCAGTGGAGGTGCGTGACTCAACGGGGACGTAGATGTCGATGGTACTAAGTGCATTGGCACAGGAGGAGGCGGTGCAGATATAAAATTACGCACTGATGGAGCGCTTCCGTGCAGTGTTTGCAATAGTGCAGCTGCATTATTTGGCGAAGCAGACGGCGAATGATGTCTATGTGAAGGAAGAGGATGGAAGGGCTTGGTGAGCTGTTCAGCCTGAAGCATCATGACAGGTTGTGGGGACGTAGTCGTTGACGAGGATGGTGCTGGTGAAGGTGTCATAGGTTGCTGATTTGCTGTTCTAGCAGGTCCACACTTGAGCATTTCAAATAACCTTTGAGCTGGATCTTGCTCTTTTTCGCCGACAGAAGCGGTTGGCTGCGGTTCGCCGCCTTTCGCAGGCAAAGGTTTTCCTTGAGACAGAATATGGAGCAAGTCAGTTTTTGCGTCTTTCATGGGGGCTGCTGGTTCTGGTTCAGCTACTGGAATAGGTTTGGCCTGGGACAGAATCTGGAGAAGATCTCCTTTTGTATCAGTTGTGGGAGGAGGAACACCAAGGGATGGAAAAAAGGCTGGTTCCGATTCTGGCACAAGTTTGTCTCGATTTAACAACCGAAGTAGATCTGCTTTTACATCCTTTTCTCCAGATGGTGGCGGCATTTCCGGGTTTGGCGTAGGTACTGTATTGAGAAATCCCTGAGGTGGCTGTTGTGATACAGATGCCTTCTTTAACATATGTAAGATGTCAACTTTCGGTTGTTCGATCTGCTTCGCCTGCGCCGACGCCAGTGTTCTCATCGATTCTTGTAGCCTATATCAATGATAATCAATGCACTCTCTTCAATAGCAATTGAACTTACTTGAGCATCTTTTGCAAAATTCGTTCGCGATCCTTTTCCTCGAAAAGCCACAACCCGCATGCTTCTCCTGCATTTTTAGGTAAGTAAAACGTTACGTTATGCCGCGTTCGCAGTACAAACCCTCTTTTGTTTGGTATATAATGAATTCATCTGCCATTTTGATTTCTTCAAAGTCTGTTAGAAGAAGGGAGTAGTTCTCAATAGCCAGTCGGTTCAACATATATAATCCAAAATATGGTGCTGTGCGTCTATGCAACTAATGTCAATAACAAGTAGGTACTAATGTTAAATACCTTCGGGTTAAAAACACCACACCCTCAAACCCCATTTTATCCTATAGGAAAATAAACTATTCGGTTGGCCAAATAACTTCATCTTGTGCACTAGCATTGATAGATTACCCAGCTCTGTTTGTCTGGTGCAAACTTATAGAAAACAGCATGCGCAGATTGATCCAGAATGTCGTTAATAGCTGGATCGTGCCGTTGTAAAACAGCCAAATTAAGTTTTTTGCGAGCTGAAGGATCCATTATCTGATTATGCGTGTTTGCACGTCTGTGAATAAAGCGCCTTCTTTGCTGTACTGTTTGAACTTGGAAATGAGACGATTTTTAAGTTTTATTGGACGATCTGGGATTAAAAATAGACGGGTTCAATTTTTTGACTTCCAAGCAAATCTCTCTTGAAAGGCATCTATTTCAATAAGATTAAGAGTTTCTGTTACATCCCAAGCAGACTTCTACGTGACCATCTTGTACGGCTCAGCAATATGAGGAGTATTATTGTCTGCTCTGTCTAATTTTTTTTTTTGGGGCGGGATTTTCTTCTTTGGGATGTTGCTTGGTGAAGGCGATACGATAGTACGTGAGACTAGGTTTTATTTTTCGAAGAAGTATCCAAAAACAGTATCCGTACTCTTGTCATTTGATTTTAGGAAGTGGACTTTTAATTATTAATTCAGTTATGGCTCTAAAAAGTCTCGTTTACAACATTCTTGATTGTAGACCAGCATTCATCTACAGGATTCAGGAAACACAAATAAGATGGTATAAATTGTGGTTTTTATCCCCATTTATTTATGGTATCCACAGCAAAGTGGGAGTGATGGATTATGCAATTGTCCATGACAATAAAAGTCCCTTTTCTCATATTTAGAGGACATTCATAATGTTATCTATGAACTTAACTATATGATAGCCCGTCGCTGCCTTTTTGTGTGATTTAGATATTGAATCCTGAGTATCAGTATTTTGTTTCTTCAAAGAAGATCCCTGAGAATACTTCTTTTCGATTTTCTCCATGTTTTATTTCTTCATTGGTTCAATTTTCGAGAAATACAACCAATGGTGTTTGTATGTACACAATTTTGAGCGTGTACCTTTGCGTTACGCTGGGGTCCCAACTTTTAACCAGATATGACCTGTCACCATTTGTGAATGAAATCCGACTTCATCAACAGAAATAGAGTTTCCCTGGAAATCACCCCCCGCAGCGTTTGATTCATTTGCGATATTGAAGTGTAGCTCGATTGTCCTTGGCAGTTCGCTTTCTACAGTATGCTTAGCAGATTACTTTAAGTACTATGCGCATATATCTCAAATGTGTCTGCAAAGACAAATAGAGGTGATGAGACATTCGGAATTCTCACATAAATCGTCTTTCGCCTATTCAATTGCAACGGACACGGCATAATAAGAGAGCTTTACATGAAAAGCTGTATGCTCAGGATGCAGTTCCTTAGATTGAAATTTACATGGCCTTACTCCACTTCCAGGGAATACTGTTTCATCACTAGTGTCGTGCTCATTTAATAACTTATAAGAAGGGGAATTACTACGCGCACAAAAAACCAACTTGCGCACAAAAAACAAATTACACACACTTGGAAAGTAAGGCTGCTGATAGAATAAAAGAGCGTATCTTCGTATGAAATTCTGGATCTCAAAACGGTACTACTAGAATGACCCAAAATTTTCTGAAGATTTTCTGTACGCGTAGTAATTCCCTATAAGAAGGGCTGTGTGGAATCATACATCGCTCAGCACCTATTGGGACTGAAAGATATTCTTCTCCTATTATGTGCCCAACTACTTCCACTGCGCATTTATAAGTAAGGATGCTCTGAGAAAATATGGACAGCCACTGCGCTTTGAATCTCTCAATTTCTCGTTTTTCGGGCTGAGTGCTTCGTGTGTTTCGATACTTACCCCTTTTTTTACACTTGATATGAAGTGTTCCATCTTTAAAAAACTTGTAACAACAGTAAAAATTTTAGCCTTAGCCGTGTTTTTCTGCATCTTCGACGATGTTATCGACTCTCAAGTACACAATCACACACATGGGAGCTACAGAAGGAACAACAGTATCGTTCTTTACGTTTTTTGCAAATAAGCAGTGCACATTTGATTATTAAGAGCTCTGAACGTGCATATTGTATATTGCAGTGGCCTCGTGATGAATAGGTAGGAGACACTATTAACACTACAAAACTATAGTTTCTATCCACTTGTGTCCTTATCACTACCGAAAACATAATAAAAATTCTTTGGAAACTTGGCAAGATCTTTGAAGCGTGTATCCAATTTGACTATTATATTATTACTCGTGGACTTTAAGAGTTGTAGTTTGTGTACGAAAGGGAGATAGCAGCATAATCTGACGTTGCTTCAAAGATCTACACTCGTTTTCAAACGCCGCGTTTCCTAGGTACGACGATCGTCTCCACTATGTCAAACTACCATTACCTTTGTCATCTGTTGATCCTGACATGACAAGGACCGGAGCATCACTAAAATCCTCCTATGTATTCTGCTTTTACGTGTCCGGTCATGGTAATAGACAACTGCAAGAATACTTCATATTTACTTAATTTACAGGTTGGGGTCACGCTACCCGTGCCAACCAGATCATCATGGATATCCTGAAGCTGCCAGCGCAACATAAAGTTCATGTTATTTCTAATGCAGCAGCTTTTATATTTGAGGAAGTCTCTAAGCTAGGTGCCGTCTATCGTCATGCTGACAGCATTGATGCTGGTGTCGTGCAGCCACTGGCGTACACTGTTGATCGCGCGCAGACAATTAGTAATTTAAAAAGCTTCATTGCCAAACGACCCAAAACTCTTGCCATCGAGGTAGAATGGTTGAAAGAAGTTGGTGCTGATTGTGTCATTTGCGATGCACCATTTCTTCCATGGTAGGACAACCGCAGATAGTGCAAGTATGGTTACTGAATGAGTCACTCAGTGCAGCTGCGGCGGAAGTTAACATTCCTGCAGTGATTGCCAGCAATTTCACATTTGACGAGGTTTATCTGGGCCTGTGCGAAGGCGATGCGATGGATCAAGACATTATATCGCTCGTGAACCAAGTGACAGAAGATTATCGTCATGCAGATCTTTTGGTTCGTCTTCCGGGAGCCATCCGTATTCCATCATTTGAAACATCTCAAGATCTTGTATCCGCTACATCTGTAGACGACCAAGTACAATTACCTCGTACATATTCAGCTACCATTCCCTCTAGCGTATCACCTCAGAGAGCACGTTCCATTGTCGATGTTCCTCTCGTCGTTCGCAAAAGTCGAAAAACCCGTGAAGAGGTACTGGAATATCTTGGTATTCCTCCTGAAGTACACAAAACGCACAAAATCGTTCTACTCTCTTTCGGTGGGCAAACATTAAAGCAATCTAGTCACTGGGGTCACCATCCACTCCCACCAAATTGGATCTGCATTTTGTGTGGAACGCTGGACGACATTTTACCACCTCGATTTTATCGAGCTCCCCAAGATGCTTATGTTCCAGATCTCACAAATACAGCGGACGTAGTCTTGGGAAAGCTGGGATATGGTACTTGCAGTGAATGCATAGCATATAACACGCCGATGGTCTATGTACCTCGTCCTCAATTTATTGAGGAATACGGTCTTTTAAAAATGATGCAAGATCAAGGCAGTGTAGTAGAACTTAAGCAAGAAGATTTTGAAGCCGGAAAATGGTCTGATGCGATCATAACGGCATCACATATGAGTGGCAGATGTCAATTGAGCCACAACGGGGGTCAAGTCATTGCTAATATCATCGAAAAATTCGTCGATGAGCGAAACAGTGTTAATTTCTAGCTCTTGGTAAAGTCGTCCACCGTCATGTAACTCGAAATCTCTTATGTTTAGAAAGGAACAAAAGATAGCACACATAAACAGCTTGTACGTTCCCTCTCACCAAATTTTGATATTGCCTTTTTTATTATTGTTTTATCTGCCAGAAGTAATTTATTTCCAAGCCATAAGGTTCCCTAAGCTTTCTTGTAGTTTTCTCTAGGGGCGCGGAAAACAGAGCTAGCAAAGATATTAGCTTCAGTCAAAAATTATATGTACGTTTACATCTGATGGCAGTCGCAGTGTTATGATAAATTAAGAAAAAAAACTTGTAGACATACAGTATGTCGACGAGGAACAGTGCAAAATCCTGTAGGCAGGTCAACAGTGGGACTTGAAAAGTCAGATTTTACCTTTTTAGGACATCAATTCCTTTCTGTCATGGACAATTCTAAGCGAAGGGAGAGCTCGACCCACAGTGAAGAGCTTTTCGAGTTTGTCGATTACACTTCTGTCTCTAACTTCGAACGTCTTGTCACGGCCATTGAAGAGGTTCTAGACCTTTGGGGTGTAAAGGATGGCTCCTATGGCATCTTTTCCGACGATCAAGTTAGTTCAGCAAATGCAGCCATTACGAATCCCTCGTCGGCCGAATTTTCACGTCATGAACTACTCTCCATTGGCGATGAGACCTATAAGCTAACATTTCATTGCCATCCAGCGGCAGCAAAACAGCAAGAAACTGATACTCTGCTCACACTCTCCGATTTTTGTCTTTTCGATACTGCGACGTTTCACCCACTGCATCGTTGGACTGGTTTAGGGCGTTTTTTTATACTCTCACCTGTTCTGGATTCGCTGAAGGTGAAGTTTTTTCCTGCAGGAAGATCTCCAGTGGATCTATACCACGCCAAGTCGTTGATTTCCGCATGCGCCATAGCGTTTCAGAACACCGGGTGCACGGTACCCGTATTTGTACAATCAGGACAGCACAGAAACAATCTTTATATGGGATATATGCTACGATGCGGATCGGATGGTCCATTGAACAATACTGAGATACGATTCAACACAACGGTTATCCAGGCTTCTTCACCTTATACCAAACTCAGCGGACTGAAGGCATTGTTTCTGGAGAAGCTAGCAATGCAGCTGGAGGACAATGGTATGGTTTTATCTATTTTTATCTTATGTGTGTATACTAATGAATTTTTTCTTAGGTCTGCCACTATCTGCTGAGCAAGAGCAAGATATCTGGGCAACGGCTGTTTTTACCTACAATCTGAAAAATTGGTTTGATGAAAACTGGAAAACATTAGACGAGGACCAAGTACAGGCTACGGCAAGCAGTAGAGAAAAACGCAGATTCAGTTTCTCCGATGACTTTGAAGACTGGGATAACCAACCTTTGAAAAAGTCATCCGCAGTTAATCCGCTTTTGCCGGCACTTCCATTTGGTTCTTACAATGATCCATTAAGGACTTTAACGTTAAATGCCATTTTCCCTCTGAAACCTGTGGGGATATACGCCGAAGATGTGCTCCAGGCAAATATGGATGCATTGACAGCAAACACGTGGCAGATCTCCAGAGAGTTTGCACCCTCCTCGCAGCAACGTGCCTTCCTTTCGACTGTGATTGATCAGACGGTGAACTCGTGGATCAAAGACCCATCCAATCAAGAATATCTTGCTCCTTACGATATAAACAATAAGATGGATGACAACGTCATGAGCGGTCAAGATTCTGGATTAGTACGAAATTTACTGCAAGCAATGAGCCAAAGCAGAGGGAACGCGCAAAACAATCAAGTGACAGTGATAAAGTCTGATCATGTTGAAGATATACTTGCATCACTGTTTCACTCAGATGATGAACAGCAGACATATGCTGATGGTAAAAGTCAGGAAGCACACATACGGGTTGGCAATATAACGCTGCAGACCGCTAGCGCTCTAGGAATGCGTTTGAAGCACGGAGCACCTGTTCCGTACCGTTCACTATTATGGGACTTCCTACTTCTTTCTTTGCATGCATCAGGAGATTCTGCCATTTCATCTTACGTAGGTTTTCTTCGGATCTTATGGATTGAAGTCCTACGGCAGGTTCGATGGCATTGGGAAAACCTCAGACCAATCCCAAGAGTCAACCCTTGTTTGTATTCCTCAATAAAGGTGCAAGACAGCTGCGAGACTGTAACACCTGATCGTAAAGATACCAAGACGTTAGGCGTCGATATGCGGTTCAGTATAGTAAGTACTAAAACCTGATGATTCCAAAACTCAATAAGTATTCTGGTTGTTATATTTTTAGCTCCACCAGAAATTAGCTATGATCAATTGCTGTATCCATCGTCGATTAGAAGCAGAGGGAGTTCCAACGGCTGATATGCAACAAAGCGCAAGGAATTCACCAGCAACATTATTTGACAGCATCATGGAGACACCACATGTCAGAACTGAGAGCATTGAAAGTCGATCATCAAGACCTAAAAGTAAATTGGACAGGTTCAATAGCATACTGGAAAAATTAGTTGAGGGTGAAGATTACATCGACTTCCATGAGCAAGAAGAGGTAAAGGAATAAGTGGGATTGAATGATGATGGCTTGACTAGTTGTTACAATAGGACTCCAACATTGTTATCACAGAAAAAAACGACCACTTAGATGATATTAGTGAGAGTGACATTTTCTTTGATTCTGTGGAAGATGTTGCTGCTCTTCCGGAAGCCAGGTCAGAGACAAGCTTGCAACATAGGAACGAGGCAGTTCAGCAAAGTCGAACATCCTCTCGAACGTCATCCATCTCAGATGTGTCAGAGGTGGCCCCACATTCGATGGGGGAATCATTTGTCCGGCTGAACTATTCATCAAGTGCGGATTCGGATGCTTGTGCTCTTCAGTTTGGTGGCAGGGCAAACAGCACAAAAGAATCTGAAATTCAAGATCCTAATGGATTTGATGGTCGTTCCCACCAACACGAGCATCTTCGACTAGTAAAAACAGGCGAGCCATTGTGGATACCTGTAGTACAGGTATGTGGGATAGAGCAAGGGATGTACTCACAGTGTGCGGTTAACTCAGGATCCTGGATTCATGACGGAGGATATGATTAAGCAGCAAGCAAACGTCTTTGAGAGCATGGGCAATTCGGAAGATGCGACGCAGCTACGCGCCAAGTTGCAATCAGCTCAATTATATTCAGGCAATTAGCGCACGTGGGGGTTTTCCGCATGACTGATTTGTTAGTATAGATATGCAAGCGTTTAAGGCAGCCAACCCGTACGCTGTCTTTATTGATTTTATCCGATGGTATTCCCCTAAAGATTTTATCGAAGATGACAAGTTGTCTGAATCCAAGGGGAATTCGTCAGTGACAGGAAAGTTAAGTGCCAGAATGGCAGAGCCCACAAATGTCTGGCAAGAGCTTTGGAAGGTATGCGTTACGTCTATATAACTATAGCATTCACATTTGGTTCTAGTGTTCTCGAAGAATAGCGGCATCACACCAAAAACCTTTATTCAATATTATGGCCGAGGGTGAAAAAGTATATAGTTTTTTCCCGATTTGTTTGCTGATAAGCAACCCCAGGCACTACATTACTTGGAAACTATTTCGGTTCATGAAGTGTTTGCCTCGTATGAATTTTCTTTTCTGTTTTTTTAGCCATCTTATGCTTTCATTATAGATTATTACCGACACTCGGACTATTAGCATATGATACATTATTAGCTCACCCTATAGCGAAATATTCTCGACCAGTAGCTCAAGGCCTTTCCAACTTAAGCAAAGAGTTGATTGATTTTCCCTGGGATGAACTCCGGTATGTACAACAGTGTAACCGTTACATATGGTGTGACCCATATATGGTAGAAACGGGCGATATACATTTGATCATATCGCCTTGGCGATCCGAAAACAAGAATCCATGATGTGTAACGCTGTGTCACTATTACGAAAGGTTAGAACAAAATATGACGCACCTTGTGCTTATTATCTTAAATTATTGTTTACAGCTTCCTCAGCAATACAAACTGGTAGACCGGTTGTTAGAAAGCAGCAAAACATACATTGAAGAAGGAGAAGAGCGTGCAGCGGTGTTCAATTTATTTAAGAGTGATGGTAAGTGGAGACATAATAATATGTGGCTTTGAATCTGATCCATTGTGACCCAGAACGTATCATCTCCGAACCATCCTATCGAGAATATGTGCTCTATAGTGACCGATCAGCTTTTACATCAGAAGGACGAAAAATGCCCCATCGACAATACGCACTGATCAAAGATAATGAGATACGATTTATAGATATGCACAGTACAGATGCTTTACTTTCATAATAGAAATTTCCAAAAAAAGGCAATACATCCATATCTGACAAAAATTTTTGCATCATTTCGGCAGCGCCCGTAAAATAAGCCCATTAAAAAGTTGGTTTTTTTTTTTTCTGTTTTACTTCTTCTTTTTTCTTTTTACTCGTTTCTTTTTACAGAACAATAATGTGGCGTCGAGAAAATCATCGTTTTTTGGATATACGAGGAGGCGGAGGAATTAACCATAAAGAGAGTAACAATAATGACCTTGAACGGAACTGTGGCGTGCGGGACGCAAAACCTGTGCCAACGGGTCCTTGGAATAAACTACCACTAGTTCCATCAAGTATGAGTCACAATCCTCTCATTTTGCGCGATCGACCATATAGTCCATTCCGAGGATATTATAATGCCAATGACATGTACCCTGGTGATGAATTTGACATCTTCAATGACAATGTCTCTCATAATAACGACAAACCACTGAAGCAAGCGGACCCCTTCTCACTTGGTCTAATCGACAGTCAAGAAAAAGTTTCAGTATTAAAAGAAGAAGAACCTATGCTTATTTTACATCAGCGACGGATACGAAAATGGGATGGAAGGGATATGACTACCAACAACAAACGTAGACGCACAACTGCTTCTATCCGAAGAACTGTCTTTTTGAGGTCTACTGCCGCAATCAATACACCAGCCAATTTCTTTATGCCTCAACAGCGCCTATCTGTAGAAGAGGGAGCTAATTATGCCATCTATCTTTGAACCCCACGTTTCCCTTATTTTCTTCTTTATCCTGTGTTCGTGCCACCTTCCCTTTGTGCTACGTCTTGGCTTTCCATCACTGAAACCAATTTGTTAAGATTGTCCTCTTCCTCCTTTTTTTTTTTTTTTTTTTTTTTTTTTTTTTTTTTTTTTTTTTTTTTTTTTTTTTTTTTTTTTTTTTTAGAACTGGTGATTCTCGTAGCCACGAATAGTACACCTGTGTTCCTGTACTATAAATTTAGAAATGTATCGGTTATCTAGAACCATTTGTTTAAGAACATACACGTTTTTGTAAGTGATTTGGTACTGTGTGGAATACTATTTTGCGATAGCGAATAGGAATAATTAAAGATTTTATATTGATGAAACCAGATGACTGATGTGATGATATATACTTCGGCTTAACCTTGTAATATTAATATAGGGCGGTGTTCTCGGATAATCATTCATTGTCCGAAGTCGAATATCATGTTCCCTATAGCGATCAGTATAGATACGAGAGTAAAACCGCTCGCTCAGAGATTGAAAGACTTTCCTTCAACAACAATCATTGCAAAACAACGAAATTCAATACGATATAGTACTCAGTAGCCGTCAGATATCGCAGTCATCGTGTGTGTGCATTTAGAGCGTTGATTACGTTTACATGTAAACAAGAACTATCCTCCGTTTACAACCAATGGTGATTGATCTGACCTAAACGTAATCAAGGATGTTTGACGAGATAGAGTATAGCATACAGCGCTCAACTAAATGCAGAGTGTAAAAGTCGTATTCGTCATACTGAGATTGACGGTGCAACCGAAGATCAGCCATGAAAACACGGACTCTAAAGGCATGCAGAGGATGGAAGAATGCTATCACACGTCTCTTCCAAGACAATGGAATAGAAAAAGTTGTTTGATTTGGTGATTGAGGAAGGACGAGTAGTAAATGAGACAGCGCTGATCGCGGGTATGAACGTGCAAACTGCTCAACGTTATATCACAACGTACAATCGGGATAAATGAAGACATCTACCTGATATTCAGAGGTAACCTCACCCTGGTTGTTCCGGAAAACTAGCCGAAGCTCACTCTCAATTTCTTATAGACTACAGACATAAATCCTACCGAAATCCCCTACATTGATCTGAAACAATAAAGACAGGAGGGTCTTGGAATACATGGAAAATAGGATGATGAGCGTACAATCCACGTGGTGAATAATATGGCATGATAGTGGAACGTTATCATCCAGCCAAGTGTCGCGCATAGACATTTACTGAACAAGATAACAGACACAAGGGAAAAAAGGTAACGGATTGACCCTTTTTTGTGATATCGAGAAGATGAATATCACTATGTTCGGTCGGCCATAATGACTCTGAGGTGTCTGTACCACAAAGAAGACACATTAAATGAGAAACGTTCCATTCGACAAATACCGAAACTGGATCTTTGAAGTTCACAAAAGCGTGTAGCACGTCTTGAATATTGACTAAAGCCCAATATTGAGTTTGTTTTCGACGAAAGGGTGAGAAAGACGGGTTGCTAACTCATCTGTTAGCAACCACTGTTTGTTGATTGCAGCTATGCATCAAGTTGATTACAGCAAACGGCTAGTTTAAGCACTAGAACATGATACGTAGTTGTAAATAACTGCCGTAAACTTTCACATGTTAATATTCAACCCTTTTCGCAACTGAAACCAAGGGCGAGATGAAGCGCAGTGCAATATTTATGTTTTTCCAATTGAAATTTAGTGATTTGACTACCACATTTCTCGGAATGTACCTTAAAGATAGCTGTGATATATGACGATGTGCTTTAATGTACAAACCATCTGAAACTATCTATTATTTACTGTTCATCTTTTCAAAGCATTGATATAAAGTCCCTGTGTATGTGTACTACCACTTAATGAATACAGCGCAGATACACGAGGATATATCAAGACAGAGATGGTAAACTCCGTGGGCAGAATTACAATATGTTGTGATTTGATCGTCTCAGCATCGTGATCAAGGATCTACGTCTTACGTAAAATGGGATGATCCATGGAACCGTATTGGATACTAGATTGGAACCCCGCCTCTCAAGGTGCATAACAATGTATCAGTTATGAGAGTGGCTATTTATCAATACTAAACTTAATGCTATGGCGTGTGAGTTTTGTATGATTTATTCCTACGCTAGGGACTATCGAGACACTTCCTAGAGGCTTTAACAATCTTGGCTGATGCTTTTTGGTTCTTCGTATCACGTTACAAGATCAGACAAATAGGTTATCGCAAGTGGATCGATACAGGCAATATTTTCTTATATCATTTGCACTGTCGATTATATCAAGCAGCAAATATCTACTAAGACAAAGATAGCCTATCTATCTGTGCTGTTTAATTGCATTTCTCTAAAAAAAAAAAAAATTGGCTTAGACACGCTGTGACTTCCGCAATACGTGGGACAAGTATAATAAAGTTCACATGGCGTCTATCCGAGGTCCGAGCATGTCAGTGTACGACAGGAAATAACGTTTTTTCTTTGTTTTCTTACTTTCCTTCCACTTTTACACACGTTTATACACGGAGTGGAAGATGTTAGGTTTGAAGGTAGAAACACCTACTATCACCGTAATTTACTGAATGTTCCTGTTCAAGGAAAATGCCTTGCCATCCGAGCCAGATATCGAATTAGTTCAGCGGTGTGCTTACGGCTTCCACTTTGATGGAAATGCAGCGAAAGAGCCCGCGTTAAGATTCAAGTACGATGATGATATCTCCAAGTTAATTCACGAGTATCCTTTCGATCAACCATTCTCAGAACATGTGTGCACGAGAACTGTCAAAATAAACAGCCTTGCAGAGGAGCTATTTCTTGACTGCGACTTCCATGAACTTTTCCCCCAGACATGCGCATACGACGCCAGTGCATACGCTAGTTGCAGTTCACCACAATACAATCAGAGATATGACACAGGCAATACAGCAAAGTGTATTATTTCTTACATTTCTTGCGCAGAGGTAACTGGTCACAATTTCGCTGGACAGTGCAGTAATAATGTAGGTACGACTTTCTCCTGGATCCGTCACAGCTTCTACGACCTTTAGAAGCTCGATCCAAGTGGCATTAAAGTTTGACACCAACGAGGATAAGCATCATGCGCTGCAGCAAGTATTTAAGCGATTTGGTTACTACTACCCTTCCAGGATTTTATTGGGTATACTAGCTCTTTTATATCTTACCTTATTAATATGCCTTGTAGGTGGTAGGCTTGCATATAAACAAAATGAGTATTCAAATGATCAGTGCCCGAAGGAGCTAGAGCGACACACTAAAGGAAATCTTTCAAGTGGTGACGTTGCAGAAAAAATCATAAAAGCAGATAGACAGCCCAAATACTGGGAGATTATTGGTAGGTGGAAATTACTGCTGGTTTGTAACAACAACAAACATTACTTTATGCTTTATACTTATCAGGTGGTGATATCGAAACGTTACTTCGAAATGATGTGCAACAATGGCGGGAAAGCATTTGGTCGGAGCCAGAAGTGATTCAGTTTCAAGACATGAAGCCATTGTATGATATCTTGCACGAGGAGGAACGGTTACAGGTGAAGGAGGTTTATAGCCAAAAAATTATAGACGACAATTACGTATTTTACAACTATCCACTTGAGTTTGGAATAAGCAACTTAAATTTGGATCAACACAGCCCGTACATCTGCGAGTTTGAATGCTTAAAAACCGACTCTCGTGCTGAGTCGCAGACGAATCAGCAAAATGGTAAGCCAGCCTTTTCTAATATAGAATAACATATTTCTTGGTTTCTTTGTCACAGACAAGATACTTTGCTATATGGATCCAAAAATTGCGACAAAAGACATGTATGAAGATCGTGTACAACCAGCCGTTTTCAGCTTTGCGGCGAAATCCGGAGATTATGGCTATCATCGTGTCAGATATGGTGATATAGTTTATGTACAATTACAATGTCCTCAGTTTGAATGTGCTTCTGGACGACAAATTAAGAACTTTATCACGCTATCATCAACAGCCCATTCAACATCTATCCAGAAGGAAACAGGAATATCAAAGTCTGAAGATGAATACATCACAGTTACCGCAGCTCAGTTATCATCAGAATCACTTCAAGAATGGTAAATGCACGATGATACACATTCGGGTGTCTCGAAGTTCATTATAAAAATTGTTAGGAAAATCGTTCGACATGGGGCGAGCGGCTGCGCTTCAGAATCGTGCGTGGAATACGACACGTCGTTATCTTGTCAATCGTCTGCGAAGGAAGACAATGATTTCGTTCGGCTAGGAGACATCGTAGTATTGCAAAGCGAAGTCAAATATGCCCACGGGAGCAGTGCACCTGTATATTTATGTACAGCTCAACGGCAATTTACGTATAGTATGTCTGTTTCTATGCAAAAAGCGGTACACCCTTTGCTACCGATGGCGCGCACATCTGTTATTGCTGCAGTTCCCTGTAATAACTGCGATACCGTTGACATTTGTTGGCGTATCAAATCATGCGGCGTGCAGCAGCCCAGCACCAACACAGACGAAGTAATCAAGTCTTTAGTTGGTCATTGGAATAGAGGCGTACAAAACGATGGACAATTAACCAGTCTGGCCCCAGTCGAAATATACGACCCTGGATGTGAACAAAAAACGGAAACTACGGTGGACTCCGAAATAACATTTATTTCCAGGCATCTCCAAGTAAAAAATAGACTATACTCAGAACACGTTGAGGATATACACGGTAACAAAGTAGATAAAGCCCTTACTTCCATGTTTGACTCCTCCTTTCGGACGTACCAAAGTATTCGCCTACCGAAAAACGCCGGATGGCCGAAATCTTCATCGTACGCCGAAACCCGAACGTCAAGCTTAATGATGTACGCTCAATATTACGAGGTTAGATGAGCACGCAACTGAAATTTCAACTGAAACCGATCCTATGGCTAGCTCTGTATTGAAGACAATGTGCAAGCGAGTAGAATCTTTATAAATGACATCGAAGCCGCACTTGGTTGCTCCTCCCTTAGACAAAAGTCAGAAAAGCTTGCTCGCGTCTTTCAATCGTTTGGTTATTTTTATCCTTCAAATATATTACTTGGTAAGTGGGCGCAGCAGAAAATAGACAGTATTGACAACATCGTAGGTGGTAGAATATCGATCGAATGTGACGAAGAATTTGCAAAAAACAACTTTCCGCAAATGGATTATACATCAAACCATACTGGAAAAGGTGTGATCTTTAGAGTTAAAGATGTAATCCGTGTTGGCCAACGCTACAAAGTTATTGGTATGGCAATATTAACGGTATCAATATACGCTGTGCTAACTTCCGCTGTAGGGGGGAACCCAGCGCTTCTCTACAACCTTTACGACCGATCTACATCATCGCACGATAAACCTAACGTCAAGCGATGGATTGAATCGATTCCAACAAATCCAGTGATCATTCAGCTAAAGCAACTTATTCCTACGTATTACCTTTTACCAATCCACTTAAAAGTCGCGGTGGAGACGGTTCTGAAAGAAGATATTCAAAATCGCTTCTCTACACAAAATTATGTCGACCCGACACATCGCATTAGCCATGATTATGAAAAGACATTCGATATGTACAACATCACTTCCTTTTCCGATGACTGTACAGCACGATACAAACTATGGTTTCTGTATGCAGAAGGGTATGGTGCCTCTCCGAATTTTGTCGAGCTCTGCGAATGGTTCTCGAATGCAGCTGAACAGAATAATGCGGATGCACAATATCGTCTTGGAATAGCATTTAGGGATGGCAAAGGAATAAATCAGGACAGCAAAGCAGCATTTAAATGGCTCAAAAAAGCGGCTAATCAAAATCACGCTGACGGACAGTACGCTCTTGGAAAAGCATGTATAGACGGTATGGGCACACGTCAAAGCAATGCCGAGGCAGTAAGATGGTTCAAAAAAGCTGCAGGCCACGGACATACCGATGCACAGTACAACCTCGGACTGATGCACAAAGATGGAAAAGGAGTAGATCAAGACTTTGCGGAGGCAGTAAGATGGTTCAATGAAGCAGCCTCTGGAGAGCATGTTGAAGCAGAATATAACCTTGGACTTGCTCACAAGCATGGCGAAGGCGTAGATCAGGACTGTGCGAGAGCGTTTGAGTGGTTTAAGAGAGCTGCTGACAAAAACCATGCAAACGCGCAGAACGCTATTGCATACCTGTACAGCAATGGTGAAGGTGTTGATCATGATTACGCTAAAGCGTTTGAGTGGTTTCGTAAAGCTGCGGACAATAACAATCCCAAAGCACAGTATAATCTCGGAATCATGTACGCGTACGGTACAGGCGTTGATCAAGATTATCCTCTAGCATTTGAATGGTTCCACAAAGCAGCTGACGAGGGCGAGGATGATGCGCAGTACAACCTGGGCATTATGTACATGTTTGGTGAAGGAACGGAACTTTCATATCCCAAGGCTTTTCGATGGTTCCAAAAAGCAGCTAACGAAAACAATGCTGGGGCACAGTACAACCTTGGTTGCATGTACAGCCACGGCATCTACGTGAGTCAAGAATTTCAGCAGGCTCTTCAATGGTTCCAAAAGGCTGCCAACCAGGGCCATCCTGATGCACAGTACAACCTTGCGACTATGTACAGAAATGGTAATGGTATTTCACAAAATTACTCTAAAGCAATCGAATGGTTCGCAAGAGCTGCCGAGCAAAATGACCCTGGAGCACAGTATGACCTTGGAATCATGTACATGGATGGCCAGGGTGTAGAGCAAGATGACATAAAAGCTTTTGAATTCCTTATGAAGGCAGCAAATCAAAACCACGTGGATGCGCAAAGCAAAGTTGGGTACATGTACGAACATGGAAAAGCTGTTATCCAGGACTACACAAAAGCACTTCAGTGGTATAGCAAAGCGATTGAGCAGAACAGCATTGATGGCCAGTGGAACCTTGCAATAATGTACAGAGATGGCAAGGGTCTCGACCAAGATACTACAAAAGCATTCAATCTATTCCAAGAGTTGGCCGAGAAGAATTACGCAAAAGCTCAGAATCAAATCGGGTCTATGTATAACCATGGAAGCGGTGTAAACCAAGATTACAAAAAGGCAGCTGAATGGTACCAAAAGGCCGCCAACCAAAACGATGCGACCGGTCAATGGAATCTTGGGATTATGTACAGAGACGGAAAAGGTGTAGAGCAGGATGATATCAAAGCAATGGAATGGTTTAAGAAAGCAGCTAAACAAAACCATGCGATAGCCCAAAACCAGATGGGACGTATGTACCGTGATGGGAAAATCGTGGAACAAGATTATGGAAAGGCGGCTGATTGGTACGAAAAAGCAGCTGAGCAAGGCAATATCAGCGCACAGTATAGTCTTGCACTCATGCACAGAGATGGCAAAGGAATAGATCAAGACTATGCAAAGGCGTTTGGATGGTTTTTGAAAGCTGCCTACCAAAACCATGCAGATGCACAAAATCAAGTCGGGTATATGTACCACCACGGAAAAGGTACAGATCAAGACTACATGCTAGCAGTCAAATGGTACAGAAAATCGGCTGAGCAGAACAGCCCAAATGGTCAATGGAATCTTGGAATAATGTACAGAGACGGCAAAGGCGTAGATCAGAGTTATGTCGATGCATTTATGTGGTTTAAGAAAGCCGCTGATCAGCATTATGCAAGTGCCGAAAACCAGATCGGATATATGTACAATTATGGACAAGGTGCAACTGTAGACTATCATAAGGCGGTGCGGTGGTACACAAAAGCGGCTAAACAGAATAACGCTAGCGGACAGTGGAATCTTGGAACAATGTACAGAGATGGCAAAGGTGTGGATCAAGACGATGTCAAGGCATTTGAATGGTTTAAGAGAGCAGCAGACCAGGAAGACGTAGATGCGCAAAACGAAATAGGACACATGTATAAGAATGGACGAGGCGTGGACCAAGATTTTGGGATGGCGGTAGAGTGGTATCGTAAAGCGGCTTGTCAGCATGATGCCAATGGCCAATGGAATCTTGGTACCATGTACAGAGACGGAAAAGGTGTAGATCAAGCTTACACTGAGGCATCGTACTGGTTTATTAAAGCAGCCAACCAAAACCATGCGAATGCTCAAAATGAACTGGGACGTATGCATAGCCATGGACAAGGCGTGGATCAAGATGATAGCAAAGCGTTGGCGTGGTACACAAAAGCTGCTGAGCAGAACAACGCCAACGGTCAATGGAACCTCGGAACTCTATACAGAGATGGCAAGGGGGTAGAACAAGACTATACAAGGGCGTTTGAGTTGTTCAAGAAAGCAGCTGACCAAAACCACCCTGATGGTCAGTACCAGGTCGGTTATATGTACGAGCATGGCCTGGGCGTAGATCAAGACCTTTCGAAAGCATTTGAGTGGCACAAGAAAGCAGCTGAACAGAAAAATATCGAAAGTTACTGGCACGTTGGAATTATGTACAGAGACAGCAAAGGTGTTGAGCAAGATCTAGTAAAAGCATTTGGCGCTTTTAGGAATGCGGCCATCCAGAATCATGCGAAAGCCCAATGCGAAATTGGATGCATGTATATCACTGGGCAAGGTGTAAAACAAGACCTTAAGAAAGCAGCTGAGTGGTACAGAAAAGCGGCCGAGCAGAATAATATTGCTAGCCAGTGGTATCTTGGGATGATGTACATCAGTGGCAAGGGAGTAGCTCTAGACTACGTGAAAGCATATGGGTTGCTCAAGAATGCGGCCGACCATGGTCATGTGGATGCTCAGAATCAGATCGGATCTATGTATAATCATGGACAGGGCGTAGATCAAAATAACGTGAAAGCAGTTGAATGGTACAGAAAAGCAGCAAAGCAGCACAGTAGCGATGGACAATGGAACCTTGGTACTATGTACAGAGATGGTGAAGGTGTACCTCAAAATTACAGGAAAGCGTTCAGATGGATTAAGAAAGCTGCAGATCAAAACCATGCGATAGCCCAGTACGAGTTAGGGTGCATGTATTTTTATGGACAAGGCGTACCCATAGATCATTTAAAAGCAATGGAATGGTATCGAAGGGCTGCTGAACAGAATAATGTTCATGGCCAATGGAACCTTGGGGCCATGTACAGGGACGGAAAAGGCGTAGATCAAGATCATTATAAGGCATTCGAATGGTTCAAGAAAGCAGCTGATCAAAACCATGCAGAAGCACAAAACGAAATAGGCTGTATGTACAATCATGGACACGGCGTGAATCAAGATTATGTGCTAGCAGTCGAATGGTATAGAAAGGCCGCCATGCAAAATAATATTAGTGGACAGTGGAATCTCGGAACCATGTACAGAGATGGAAAGGGTGTGACTCAAGACTATACACAAGCACTCATGTGGTTCAACAAAGCTGCTAATCAAAATCATGTACTGGCGCAACATGAGGCAAAGGCTATCCGTCGTCTTATACATCTTCTATTTTTTTCATGAAAAAGTTATAAATAATCCTAATTTGAGCAGTTAATCATCCAAAATGCTACTGTTTGTAAAGCTTTTATTTTATCAAAGATAATTATGCACTAAACCAGAAAAAAAACATAAATACTCTATAAATACTTTAGGAGCATGAATAGTAATATAACTTCTGGGATTCTGTCCCAAAGGTTTTACTTGGTCTGTGTACTCTTTTTATCGTACCCCTACCAGTAACGTCAATTTAAAATTTATGAAACAATTGATACATGGTTGAAGAATAGAACTACCGAAAAGCTGCTAGTATATACAGGAATAGCCCATTTACCTTAGGCATTAAAAAAGACGATCTGATAATTATATCAATCGGTGTTGCAGCTTAGACTTACAATAGATCAAAGCTGAGTGATATCAATTACCTCATTACTTGCTAAACAAGACTTTTGGTACCAAGATATCGTTTCTGTAACAACTGTTTGAAAGTAAATAATGAAGCAGCATAATCTACACTTCCAACCAAAAGCGAAAGACTAATTGCTATAGCAAGCGAAGGACTTGTCATATACAAGCAACAAGTAACAATACTATCCTACAAAAACGACCTCACCTTTACCAAAAGAAAACGGCCTCGATCAGGCAACAAATATACAAAAATAAGTACTAAACTAAAAAGCAACTTACAGAAAGCTATTATAATACTACTATACAAAAGAAGATATACTGGTGAAAGGTACGATTTTTATGGCCGTTAAAAGGGTTTGGGTTTGTGCTCAAAGGTATGTTCCGAGTTTAGATAGGTGTAGGGAGCACCAAGATGAAATATAGCGGTCTCCAGTTAAAAGAGTATCAAAAGAGTAGCGGTAAGCTCGAATTTAGTGAGCACCAGGTGTGGTTTTGAGTCAGCACCAAGACTATAGGATATCTTTCGGCTGAAAGATAAAAAGGGAAATAAAAGAGATCTTGAACACCGAGTATAACGGGTGTTATAAGGATTCTTGATGGATCCTGTTGAATAAAAAAAAAAAAAGAAAACTAATCATTAGTGGAGCATGCGTCTGATTACCTATGATCTCATGTTGGATCTCGCAAGTGTAATAAAAAATATGTGCAGATATAAAGTAAATCCGAGAGATAGTGCAAGAAAATAAAGTAGAATCAAAAGAAAATAAGATAGCGGGCTCTGCGTTGTGATTGTCAATGGATTGAAATAAAAATCAAAGTAGAATCAAATATAAAAGAAAAAGAAGAGAGTTATCGGTAGTTTCTTCATAATAACCAACGGAAGTGCAAGGAGACTTGTATGTGTTTCGATATCCTTGAGAGAACCTTGGCTTGTGCTTGAGATTGTTAAGCGCACGGATTATTTTGTATCCGAAAAACCTGTATTTTATTCATTGAAAAGTGGGGGTATTTATACAAAAATCGAAAATACAAAATAGAGAATATGCGATAGAGAAGGATAGTATGGAAGTCATGAAACATTTAAAATAGCAGATAGTGAAAGAAGTGAAGAAAGTGATGAAACAGTTAAAAAGACTTGAGTTGCCTCATGTTCGGGTGGGCTTGGGTTGCCTCGTTTTCATAGCAATTGTAACTGTCGTATAGCTAATATGTTGTCATGCACCGTTATAAATGGATCTTCACTATAGCTCCATATAAGGGCTTATGGATCAATCGTATTTTCTGTACAATGTAGATCTTCCCTGCTCACAGTATACAGGCGATCAGACCATACGTCACATGCATAATATCAACACTGTATTTATTAAGGGATAACACATTAATAACAAGACATACGTACACAGAGATCTCATATAAATACCTTAGGGATATCAATAAAAATAAATATCTTTGATTCAGTCTCAAAGGATTTACCTTGTCTGATTTATCTCAACAATCATATCCCTATAACACAGTAACTAGTTATTGAGTGCAGACTGATTTCGATTGAGTTGATTTTGGCAGTCCAGCAGCGGCATTAAATTTGATAGCGGGCGGCAATAAACTTGATAGCGGGCGGCAATAAACTTGATAGCGGGCGGTAGTAAAATGGATAGTAACAGTATTGATCTTTTAGTATGGCAATTATCGCTTTCTTTCTTTAGCCTTTTCTGTGTAGTTTTCTTTTATACCTTTTGTTCTTTTTTTGTTATCTACTGTTATATTCTCCTTTTTGCTAATATATAGATAAAAAAAACGATAGTCGAAAATAAAACTGAGAAGAGAAAAATGGACAGTAATATCAACAAGTAGCTATGGTAAATTTTTAATATTTGAATAACTGAGATATATGATCATATTTATGTCATCAGTTGCTGTAGCAGTAAAATTGACAGCAGCGGCAGTAAAGTTGATAGTGCCGGTAGTAAAATTGATAGCAGTAGTAGTAAAATTGATAGCGACGGCAGTAAAGTTGATAGCGGCAGTAGTAAAATTGATAGCGGCGGCAGTAAAGATGATAGCGGCAGTAGTAAAATTGATAGCAGCGGTAGTAAAATTGATAGCAGCAGTAGTAAAATTGATAGTAGTGGTAGTAAAATTGATAGCGGCGGCAGTAAAATTGATAGCGGCGGTAGTAAAGTTGATAGTGCCGGTAGTAAAGTTGATAGCGGCGGCAGTGAAATTGATAGCAGCGGTAGTAAAATTGATAGTAGCGGCAGTAAAATTGATAGTAGCGGCAGTAAAACTGATAGTGGCAGTAGTAAAATTGATAGCAGCAGTAGTAAAATTGATAGTAGTAGTAGTAAAATTGATAGTAGCAGCAGTAAAAATAATAGTAGTAGTAGTAAAATTGATAGTAGCAGCAGTTAAAATAATAGTAGTAATAGTAAAAATAATAAAATAATGGTAAAATTATAAGTTATAGTATTATTATTAAAAAATATAAGTTCATCAATAATAATAAAAAAAAAAGCTCTAAATTTGTATCCTCCTTCTTTCTCTTTATATAACTATCACTTTGTAAGCATCAACAGCTTCCTTAGCGCAGTTGGCAGCGCGTCAGTCTCATAATCTGAAGGTCGCCAGTTCGATCCTGGCAGGGAGCATTTTTTGCTATATTTTTGGTTTGTGAGAAAAAAAATTTTGGACCAATCATATTGTCGTATCAATCCCGGATCTGAAATAACTGCACGATCACTTGAGGATGATAGACGTGGATAGAAAGATAGATAATGTTTTATTGTTGTGTAGGTACCCTTTCTATACTCTATTATATTGTGTCTATTATGTAATTGGCTTTGATGGTCTGTTGCCAAAAGGAATTGTGTATTCGCGTTCTGGAAGATGTCTATTGCTTTTGGACGAAGACCGAGGAGCCAAGGAATTGCCGTGTTGGGATTTCGAACGGTCGTGTTACTCGATCCAAAAGCTGTGCATGAGAGATACAATGCGACAATATGTTGTAACGGTGGATATGTCCTGATCTGAAAGCGGCCAAACTCACTGGGGATCAAGGGGAACGGAAAAGAAATAAGAATAAGAGTAAAACGGTTGGTTATGCTTTATTGTCGCTATCTAGGTTGGTATTTATATTTTCCTTCAATCTATGTGTAATCTATGAAACGGTCGAGGATATAAAAATGGATAAATGCGAATACATCGCTTAGTCGCTTTGCTGAGCAAAGGCTCCTTGGAGATGTATATTTTTTTTGGAGCAGAGGCCGAGTGGACAATCGCTTACTGTTTTGGGTGCCTGATCGATTACACAAAAGTTCTGTGTAATTACAATTTTGCGCAAAACAATCGGGTTAAGTCTCAAAACAGCAAGCTCCTTGTCATCTCGGTGATCATCCAGATTCGTTAATATTACTAAGAACTGTTGCTCAGTAAACTCACACCATATTTTCTAAGGTTCCCATCGTGTACTTCTATAAATACTCGTCCGAAGGAGTATTGTTACAATCAGTCTTAGAAAATATATAAATATCCACACGATCGTATACAAAATAGATTATCTTACATTCACTTTATGTTTTCCTGTTATCCTTGATCCCTAGTGGGTTTGACCGTTCTTAGGAAGGAGACCCACGTCAGGAACCCACGTCACCCGCACGACACATGTTTAAGCATGTAAGAAAAACTAGAGCTTCGTCGTCGCTACGGAAGTTAGTATTTGTACTTATTTTTAGACAATATGTGATCTATAAAACGGTTGAGGATAAAAATTAAATAAAAGTGAATAGGTTACTTAATTGTTTCGCTGAACGCAGGCTTCTTGGTGAAGTATTTTTCTTTTTTTTGGAGAGAGACCGAGAGGGCAATGGCTGGTTGTCTTGGATGCTTGACCAATTACATGAATTTTATGCTATTACAGCGATAGCGCAAACCTTAAACTAGAAAATGTGTGTTCCTTTTTTTTTTTTTTTGGGTAATTAGCATAGCGATCACCAAATCTAACATTTGGAGCATTCGCGAACAAGTGAGATAATGGCTCAACGGATAATGGTGTGCTTAATTGTTTTATAGTTCCTGTATCTTGTGTGTAGTTATTTATACAAAATAACTTCATAGCTTTATTGAAATGGGTAGACAGAATATTTAGGAAAAGTAATTAAACTTTTTGAAGGCGATTAATGGCCGATCAGATGCTTTTTTCAGTGAGAGGCTTTATTTTATGTTCGAGTGCGAGCATCTACAGGGTTTCAAATATGCGAAGCCTATCTGTTGATGGTATGTTTAAGAATACGCGGTGCACATTTTTATCAGACGTTGTTTACATAGCAAATACGGTTAAATCGATCCTCTTCAGTAAAACTATAAAAAGCATCTAACCAACATAAAATAAAGGTGCTAGCAGCAATTTTCAAATATTCATCATTTCATATTGCATAGGTCATTACTATTTACATATGCTTTTCATTTGTTTATATATTGTATGCATGGTTTCAGATATCCTTTTATCAATATTATTTGTGGGTACGCTTTGCTCTCAGTGAATCAGAAGCAGAACGTAAAATCGTACGAGTGTGTTTGCACTATGTAAATAGAAATATCTACGCCATCGAGCTGCAGAAATCCGTGATTACTATTGATGAATCAATCCTATTGTTAACAATGGTAGATTACTATAGAAACGTACATCCCTTTTACCCATTATTTTTGCCCATTTTTCTGATCGTTGCAATGGACAAATTGCATGTAGCTCGTTACCTTGTAATATCGATCCCATATTTTCAGCGAACGGGTTGTTTTTAACTAGAGAATCCCATGCGGTTCACGATTAGAGCCAAGTGTAGCAACTTTATATCTACATGTTAAAGTCAGATATACATTTATGAGTACTGACTGCCTAACTTAAACTATATCTGAAAAAGTTTAAGTATGACTGTTTTAAGCTTAGCTTTCCGATGTAGAGAATATCCACATTCCCGCAATTCGGGGAAAAGGGTCATAGCTTTGAAACGATCGCAATCGGACTTAATCACAGACTCTGTATCTGAATATTACAACGCCGTCGAGCGAGTGTCTCAGTTATTAAAGGTTACGATCACATTGGCGCTCTTGTCTCTTTTCCCGAAGTTCGTCTATGTTTCAAAGGATTCCCTCGAGTTATCTCCAATTGAAATCTCAGACACAATGCCGTGGTCTGAAGGTGAACAGCCTTTCTTCTTCATGAGTTTGTATACAAAGCCTAGTTATCCATTAAAACAACAACGACAGCAACATGGGCTCTAGCATGTTAGGTGTTACTGTTGCGCGTTTTCTACACTGATAAAAAAGGGATTTGCCACATATTTGCTGCACTGGCCTATAGACATGTCAGTTTAGCAAAGAAACTCCGCAAGAAAAACTTTAGGGCTGATCGGTGAAGATAGGAAAACGCCGCTGTCACAAAATCAGTGGACCTGTGCAACAGTACGCCTCCGCTCCATGTCATTCGAGTAAAAAGCTACTTTTTTTGGGGGGTTTTGAACATTGTGTGTGATGTAATAGCAATTAAAATAGTGTCATTTTATTAGGTAAATATTAAGTATTTAAGATTACAAGAATCACTTGCGCTTCGATCGCAGGAATGAAAGTCCACCAAATATATCCCACAGAGCAAGCAAAACATAGGTTACAAAGAGAGACATTAGGAAAAATAAGCCAGTGTTGAAAAAGTTACACCTAGAAAATGGATTGTATGAGTAATTCCGATATAGAAACCAATGATTTTCTTACCAGCCATCATAATCTCCTGGGGGACATCTGTATTCTGCGATCTGGTAGAAAATGCCAACACCGAACATAGCAGCAAGCAGGCAGTCGATAGCAAACAGAACAGGTCGCTTCACTTTACCGGCATGTCCGAATCGTCGGGTCAGATACACAAAGATCATGAAAAGACTCCATATGAATGAAATCCAGCAGATAACATAAACATAGTACAGTAAGGCTTTTGAGGAAAAGGGAAACAAGTGATGAGAATACTAAAACAAAATTAATCAAATGATTTACGGATATCTAGATATTGCTTACGGGAGTTGCACCGACTTGAAAGCCAAAGGCACCAACAGCGGCAATCATTTGCCAGAAACGGAAAAAGAGGCGCCCTTTGTTAGGTCGATGGTCTTCAGGATGTTCCTCTGTAGGTATTTCGATATCTTGCGCATGATCTTGTGGATGAGCTTGGGCCTTCTCTGTTTCTTGAGTAACATCAACAGCAGCAGAAACAGAAGCAGAAGACTGTTGTTCGTGAATCTCTGTTTTTTCAATAATTTCGATGTTTTGAGGTTCTTGCGCAGTGGTAACTTGATTATCTGATTCCCAGGCATTGACAACTGGATTTGTCTTCTGTGACTGATCTTCCTTGTCTGAGCGTTTATGAAATGGATTTTTCATTTTAAAGAGAAAAAAAGTAGAGAAAAAGAAATGAAAAGGAGATAGGAAAAAAATTTTTTTTTCTTTTTCTTGTGGCGATCTGATACATGCAGTAACTGTTCCTCACAAATTGCGGCACTCGGGTTGGCTCGCTGTTTCTTGCATTTGTCTCACCTTCTGAGCTGGATTTGAACTGTATATCACAATCTACATGCATCACCGTATGTTTTTTACCAACATAACGATTGAAATGAAACTAGTTATTCACAACAACAAATCCTCTTAAAATATATGAATCTGTAAGTTGATTTCATTAATGTCATCATCAGACCTTAAAACGGCCATGATAATCGTCAATGTCTTGACGAAATCATTACCTCTTTTAGTATCTATATGATGCTTTCATACTTGGTTTTAAAAAATCAAACTGATCTTCTGAACAATTTAAAAGACCAGGTTTGTCGGGGTTTGACTCATTTCCATTCACGGTGATATCTCCTCTCTGTGTAATACGGAGATACTCTTTCATTCGCAGAATATATCCATACCATAATGAACAAGTATCACCGAAAATGCTTTCACGTCATTCTCTTGGTCAAAATAGTAGAATAATGTCCTTCTTCCTGCATTTTCTTCGACTTGGTCTTTCAATTTTTATGCACCACTACTTCAGTCCTCTGATTTTTTTTTTTTTGACATGAAATATCCCAAGAAACACCCGTGGTAAATTTATTTATTTATCTTGACTGCTGACCTACAATTACCGCTAGAGTTATATAATGCTGCATTAGGAGGACTTTGATTTGTAACCATGTGGTATAAAAAAGGAAGATGGAAACCTTAAAGTGCAAGTGCTTGGTTACAGTCATGAAGCTTCTTTCATCTGTGGGCGCTTATCGCGCAGGTATTTCATTTGTATCAACAATTTCCCTGTAGTGCAGGAATAACTATCATCGAGAAACGTGAAGCCGTGTATGTCATGTAATTAATGCTTGATCCCTTCAAATCAGATCTAAAACGAACGTATTTGTCTAACAGCAAAGACTACATCAGCCGCTACTGCTACTATACATTTAGTCTGGATAAATTAATATGATTTCTAAAACCACTGGGATAAGTGACGATATGTTCGCGTTCCAAAGCCTGTAAAATTTAGCCATATGCATCGAAGAACCTTGATCTGTTGTGCAACAACAACTATCAACAAAGAAGCGAAAGAAGAAGCTAAATCCAGAAACTAGAGGGTACCACAAATAATGCTAACCATTGGTCCCAAGACAGCGAATGGTCGGTTTATTTTTTCATGAGAAGTTAATCTCTTGCAGGTTTTCGGTCAAAGCAGAGAGTAGGCTCCATCGTCAGTAGCGCTTTAATCAACTTGCTTCATGCAAATGCCACGAAATGGTAGTGACATTCACGGTGTTTTATTACCCAGAAGTGTCTCAAGTAACAGTTGCTGCCTCTGACGACATCAGCGGTCATCTGTATCACGCTATTTTCAAGCAATTCAGTCAGTTTAATCCATGCGGCACATCACGTAGTGTTGCAGGTGTAGGACTCCACAGGACCCAACAACATTCAAAAATTTAAACCTAATAGCGCATATTAGAAAGTGAGAGCGAGTGATTCCAATCCATCTGCAACATCAGCACATACCAAGCGTATGGAGGTTGATTATGCCAGAAATGGACATCTTCATATCACTAGCGTCTATGATGATAACTTCGACTGTACAGTACCAATTTTTCTTGCTTTAAATATAACTTTCCGCCTTTTCTCAGCCGTGAAAAAAACATGTCATTGCCCGGTACAGATATACTCCTAGACCGAGAGTCCGCGCAAAACGGGCAATGCGTACAGTACACGCTTTGTCACTCACAGTCACATGTATCAGGCTGCATGACAAGCATGTTCGTCGATGCGTTGCGCCAGAGAAAAACAATACAGATATACCTATCTCACGAGAATAGAACATCTATATCTAAAGTAATGACGGTACGGAAGAGGAAAAATGCAACATGCAATCTGCCTATTTTATGGTGGGTTATAGGTACTTTTCAAAAAATTCGGAAATTTCGTCGGACACTCCCCGTCAAACGAAGTGCCCAAGAGTAAGATTTTTTGGAAGAAGTGAACGAGAATAAGTCTCATCAAAGAACTTCTTGAGATAATCATTAGTTTAGTGTGATAAATTGGTCCGATGTAACCGTGTTTGTACTACTAACTCTCGAATCTATTTCATGTCATATTGATTATTAGACAGTTACGCCTCTTGCGTATTCCCGGGTAGCAAATGCTGTCACAGTTGGACATTTATACCATCAACACTTTTAGCTTGTGTTTCGTTATTTTCGCATGGCATAAATATTGGAGCGAGAGTGCCTGAGAGGAGTGCCCGACGAAATTCCCGTATTCAGTTCTGATATATAGGGATGAAGCGGTAACAATGAGTTGAGACCGTGCAGTAGACACTACTACGTGCCTTATATGCATCTCTCATTACCGTTATATGTTTGTCTTACGACAGACTATAGTCTGTTGATAAAGGTTTGGTCATCTATTCGTAGTGGAGAATATGTATTTCCGTCCCTCCCTTCGCCATTAAAAGACTAAGTAAAGCAAATTATTGTTATACGAAAGGACACTTATAATGTGTACTTCCATAATCATCTTCAGAAATCCATGGCATAGGAAACTTTTTACTTTCTGCTTTTCTATCATAGTAATATTTATTTTTCAAGATACTAGTTTATCTTCTGTCGACTCAGTGCGAGTTCCCATCTTCTCTTGCTTGAGTGTATTACGACCTGCTAGATAGTCCATGGAGCACAAATTTGCTATAGTTGCAAACCCGATCTGGTAGTCATCTTTATCAGGACGCCGTTACCTCTCTCGTATCCGATATGGCTTACTAGAGGTTGTATTCGCTATTGTCGTTCAAGGACGCTGCAATTCACTGAAACAGATTTTTTCGTAGTATCAATCGCCCAACCGGAATGTGGTTTACTCGATCTTATCTTCATTGCATGTTGACTGCTGAAGGTGTGTGAATCCTATTACTCCGATCGATGTTTGCTTGATTTGTGACAAATAGTTTTATCATCTGTTGCCTAGTAACAATACCTTTTGGTCAGTTTTTTGTTTTAGTGATCTTAAGCGCAGTTCTTTAGGAAGACTCTGCTTGCTTTATTTAGTAAGACGCCGTACTTTGTTCTGGCAATTTCCTTGGTTGTGTCTGAGATCAGATAGTTCGAATGTCATCTGTACTACCAAAACTAAACAGTACCATAAGTTTGTAGTTGTGACATATGCTTGTCGTCATCGTGCGCTTTCCTGTCCATTGTGTTCCGTAACAGGAAATTAAGGATTAACACATTAAACTACTCGGAGCATCTGTGATACGTCATCGAGGCTGTCAGCAAAACAGTACTTCCATCATAGCAATTCAGACAATATAACTAGCTGGGGTTCAATCATCGTACACAAAGTTCAGCTGGGTGAGCTGTGAAAGACGAAATGCTATTGGCTTATTTCATAAAACCATGCTAGTTCCTCCAGGTGTATAGAAGCAATTAGTCAGTGCTCTTCCATGCAGGTATTCGCATAATAATTTTGGCGAACTTTTACGGAAACGCCTTCATGGATTTTAAACTGTTACCAAATAATGCCGTCCAAGTCTAGTTTGTACTTCAGATACCATTGCTGTCTTATTATTGATTGGAATATCTCTTACTCATGCTTGTCTTTCCTTCTTTCTTTCCTTCTTATGTAAGCTGTCATTTCTATCTGTATAGCTACGCTCAACGAAGTGCGGGATTTGTTTGTACAAGATTTGGAATTTTTTACTGTTCGAGTCATCTAGACGATGGTAATCGCAGTAGGACCAATGCTATCCCTTGCACGAATGTTCTGTCTCTAGACAGAGCAATTCATTATCCATAAAAACGCCACTTTGACAGATACATTTTATCTGCCGTGGAAAAAGGATTTATTATTATCGAATTACAAATCGTAGAGTATTTAGCCATTTGACTTATACGCAAGCATTAAAATTCATTTCAATATGCACAGTGAAAGGAGGGTAAAAGATGACGTCGAGTAGTTCACGGCCGGCGTGTAACAGTGCCGAAGTTTGAGTCTCAACGGGGACTATTATCCAATCATAAGGCGGGAAAAAATATTATTCATCGCACGTTCACGCGAGACATATATAAATTTCAGTTCACCCCACACGGTTAAAATTTTTTTATCTCCTTTAACTATGCTTTCTCTTGCTACACGTTCCCTTAAGACCTCTTCTGCTTTCAAGCCTGCTCTCCGTTCTTTGACGGCTGTGAGAACCAAGGTCACCTTGCCTGACCTTCCCTACGGTTATGATGTATGTACTGTTTAGACGCGATAAAGCGCTCAGCGTCAACTGACATCGAGTAGGCTTTGGAACCCCATATCAACACCGAAATCATGAAGCTTCATCACTCGAAGCATCATCAAGCTTATGTCAACGGATTCAACGCCGCCGAGGATAAGCTTAAGAACGCGTTTCAAGCAAATGACTTAACTCAGCAGCTCGCTCTCCAGCAAGCCTTGAAGTTTAACGGTGGTGGTATGTGGTATTTGCTTCCATTGAATTCAACTTTTAACTAGTTGTTGGCAGGCCATATCAACCATACTCTCTTCTGGCAGAACTTGGCTCCCAAGAGTGAGGGTGGCGGTGAGCTTCCCAAGGGTGCTTTGTTGACAGCCATCCAAAAAGAATTCGGTTCTTTTGATAACTTTGTAACCCAGTTCAACACCGCGGCCGCGGGCGTTCAAGGTAGGTTGAAAATTACAAAGAAATGATCGTATTCACTCTTTTCTATAAAAGGTTCCGGCTGGGCCTGGTTGGTAAGTAGTAGTCTTAATACGTTTTTTTCTTTTTACTAAAGGGTTAATTTTACAGGGCTATAACAAGTCTGGCAAGCGGCTTGAAATTGCAACGACACCAAACCAAGATCCATTGCTTTGTAAGTGTGACTATTTTTTCCATTCATGAAACTAAAGTAACTTTGTTCAGCTTTGACTCCTCTTTTGGGTGTGGATGTTTGGGAGCACGTACGTACCGATAACGACATTATATAGAAATCACATAACTAACCGATGAATATCTATACAGGCGTACTACTTGCAGTACAAGAATGTTCGTCCTGATTATCTGAAGGCTATCTGGGAGGTGATTAACTGGAAGACCGTTGCTGAGCGTTTCGCCAAGGCCCAGTAAATGAATCGCTTCCGAGAAAACGAACTGTAAATAGTATAAAGCCTCGAATAAAAGAGATTGAAACTGCGATATCTTCGTTTATTCCTGTTGGAATTGCTGTATCTGTTGTCCAGCAGAAAATGTGTAACAACTTCAGTCAATGTCGAGCGGAAGAGGCGGTTCTCAAGATGATCATCCATATGGCTTACTACCTACCGTGTATTGTACGTGCACTCGAACGTACAAAGGACCAATCCAGCTAGGAGAATTTTAAGCGTTCCGGAGTTTTTTTCCGAGACTACACAAAACTAGGAATTAGCGTCTACTATTTAAGCTACTAAAAAGTCACAAAGAACACTTCCGACGCGAACGAAGATTTGCCGCTGATCTGCCAAAGTTTGAAAATGATCAGTATCGGAATGATATGGTGTTATTGACTCAATCCTCGATGAATGTTGTATTATAAGTTTCAGCGTCAAATTGCTGAATTTTGCTCGAGCAGACTTGGTGTCAAAGGTGCTACCGTTTATCACATCTCCCAGGATGAAAGATCTCATGGCCACGGATGCAATCCTTACTCTAAAAAATCTGATTGTTTGTTGTTATTGATAACGTAGAAACTATAATTGATATGCGTTAAGCTTTGTCATACTAATATCATTACATAAAATGTATTGTAAAAACTAAGTACCCGCATTTCTTGAATTTCATATAAGTGATGGCTTAATTAAGTAAAGCTTCGTGTCAGAGGTTCAACTTTAATAAAAAAGAATATCTTATATAGAAAATTAGAATTGAAATTTTATATTACGAACAGAAAGGTAGTTGTTTTTCGATAGTTATTTAAGCTATAAAGGTAAGGGAACAAAAAGATAAAAAATATTATTCATTTGCTAGTTGAAGAAAGAGGGAAGATTGTGTTACTAGCCCGTGACACAACCCGTGTTCAAGTTTGGGGTCCGGGCAGTTATTGGGTCAGAAGTTCACTTTTTTGGTAAGAGAAAAGGGATCATCAATCTTGGACGGTGCTTTAATCACCCCAGCCGAATTACCTGAGAAGGCAAGTGCGTGCACAACCAGTATCTCTTTTAAATCACATAGATTAAAAACCTTTTGATTTCAATTCATAGTCGAAAGGGAAATTTGCTGTTTTGTTGATAAATTTACATTTATACTGTTTGTGCGTCCCCAAATGTTTCTGTTTTAGAAGCGTGGCAACATTGTCGCGGGGAAATGCCCCAAACAGGGAAACGTATAAATAAATTTACAATAGTTGACGGAACCCATAAAAATTATTTTACAATAATGTTTCCCGATAGCCCATAAAAACCACTTTCACTCCCTTTCACCCACTCACCCACTCTCTCTTTCTATTCTTCTTCTTCATCTTCAGTATTACTATTATTATTATTATTCTCATGACGAATACTCTATCTATGTTGATGAATCCTGATGTGGATCCTCAAGTGGCTCTTCAACGTCCCTATAAATGTGACTTTTGTCATAAATCATTTTGTCGTCTAGAACACAAAGTACGCCATGTCCGTACACATACAGGAGAGAAACCGCATGTATGCACTTATCCACAATGCGATAAAAGGTTTGCACGCTCAGATGAGCTAAGCCGACATGTCCGTGTACACACTGCTCCTCCATCTGTTCTATTACAACGGCGTAGAAAAGTCAGAAGAACTGTCACCAAAGCTCGATCCTCTGAAGATGAAGAAGCCTATCTTCGACAACAACAGCATTGCTCTATTCTACGTTTTATTCAACCTAATATCAACTCTCCTTCTCAACGTTCTGCTCGAGTGAGTCCTTACCGTCAATCATCTCTAGCAAAACTACACCACTGTCCTACTCCTGGTTGCTATAAATCATTTTGGCGCCGTGGACAACTGACACGGCACATTGAAAAACAGCATGAAGTCGTACAACTACAGGAAAATTCAAACAAACCTAAGCTTATGATGTCCCCTGGACTCTCTAGCGCTGATTCCTCACCGCGAACCACCGCCTCTTCTTCACCTTCATTGACAACAACAAAAGATGATGACGATGAATTATCCTATTTGCCGACATTTATGTTCAACCAAGACAAAACTGTATGGAACCAACCACATTTATTACCTCCGCCACCACAGCCCGAAGACTTGATGTGGCAATCTAACTGCCGTCTCCCATCGATCAAGTTGCTCCTCAACTAAAGAAAAAAAAAACAAGAGGTTCCTGTTCAAAGTGTGAAATACCAAATTCGATGACTCTTTCGTTGTCATATTGCACATTCAATCTGTATATCGTCCTGTACATACGCTGTAGCGATTTCCTATTAAAGAAACACCGATATTCTTTAAAGAAGGCTGGTTTTTTTTGTTGTGGGAACATTTTTACCGTGACCAATGTATCTAGAAGTTGTTCATGCGTAAGTAACTCGGTAAAAACTTCCGGGGAAAAATTTTGATCCGAAATACCACGTTATATCGCATTTTGCTGTGGCCAGATCATAGGTTAAACAACTTACCAGATATACTTAAATGAAAGACATGAGTACAACATAAAAATATTACTCCTGTAGTCCCGCTTTTCCACAATTTGTACTTTTCTATGCCATCGTTTCTATGGCCAATCCCTAACCTCACCCCTCCAGGATGACCAGAAGCACTATTATCTAGAACTCAACTGCTAAGAGAGAAAAGCAAAAAAAAAGTTTATGTTAATATTTGGAGATGGGAGTACTGGCCGCGATAAATGGTAATGCACATAGTGCTGTTTCTTTCCTGAATAAAACCCAAGCCGGACAAGATTTAGCAATGTATTACGATTTGGTGATCCCTACGTAACGTCCTGCATGTGAAAACGCCATAGCTGTGTTTCTTTTTTGTCCTCCACGGAGCAGGTGGCCGCCAGCTCTAGAACTCACCATTGCCCCGATGTTCGCTACTTTCTATTTCACCACGAATCTTCAAACACTGTGTGATCATTCTGCATTATAAATTTATGCACTTGGAATACATGAACTGAACAGCAATGTATGATTTTGATCGAGTAGGACCAGTGCGGAATTCTCCTTGTGTGCTACAGCTAAGGTTGGGCAAGACAACAATTTCATATGTTTTGCGTAGATGACATAGTTGCCAAGAATTTTGCACAGTATCGAGCAATAATCGACTAATATAAAAGGAAATGGTAGAGCATCCATACGCAATTGTCTTTGGTATAACGAGTCAGTGAATTAAAAGTTTGGAGGATATAGTACTCATATGTTCGTACTGGATGTGGCGTGAGCTACACAAAATAAAGAATTTCCTTTTCTTTCTGAAGTAAAAACACTGTTGGAACGCGGTGCTGGTAAGTACATAATGAAAAGTTTGATTTTATTTAATTACGAGAACCAATGGGATATGTTGTATAGTTTACTGAAGTCGGGGTATTTTGAAGGATAGCTGTTCCGAGGTAGAGTTATTTAAACTGTGACATGTCATAGTGTACGCCTAGAATGAAATCAAATGACAAAGGGTTCCTGGTAACCTCCTTTACGAGTCTCTTTAGAATATATATGTACTAGTATACATTGGAAACTTGATGTTTACTACGAGAAAGACACTGGAGCAATGTACCGAGTTGTGCCACACTTTCCCTTAGTGGTTTAGCAGCCAATGATCACTGGCGGATGTTCCTAGATTTCTTAGCACGTTTTTCTTGCTATTTTTAAATAGTACAGGGATTATCCCTGACGGTTTTTCAAATAGCTATCGGCTAAGAAGGGGGTTCTCTTGTCAAAAAAATAAGAAACAAATGCTATTTGGGCCGTTTAAGTAGAGGAATTTGATGAAAGGGCTAGAAATAATTGATTCATACCTTTCAGGATTAATGCTTGGCAACTCTTCTCTACCAACATGAAGGGAAATAATAGCAAGTGGCTTCACAGATGATGATCAAATTGTACTTACAGTTAAGCTGTGTCGGTGCGACCTACTAAAATTCCAAAAACCAACATTGCGCTGCATCTAAAATATCTACAAATGCCATCAAGTTCATTCAAATATGAATAGCTAAAGTATGATAAAGTGTTATGATTTCCAGGGGAAGAAATCAACAAGCGGAACACGTAAAAAATACTGTTGTCATATGTGAATTTATCCCTAGAGCATATCTTTTCGCACACCCTGACGGTTGGTGGAAGCGTTTTGCGCACATCAGCCACTCTAGTTTAAAGAATAAAAAAGACACAATGTGTAAATATGTTTTCAATTGCTGTTAAAATAGACGTCGACGAATAAACTATTCGAGGCCCTTTCAATGTCAAAAAAAAAGGTTCATTTTCTATCATCTGAATCGGAGTACATATCAAAAAAATAAGATTTGGCTGGACGAACATGTCCTTTGGATGGCTTAATCGATCAAACTATCGGTACTATTTCTACAGCCTATGATTGTCCTTCATGAATAACAAGCACTCATATAGCATCCATTCAATCTAGCAGTTGTTGACACGTTATCTAGTACAAGGTAGATCTAGTTTTGCAACAGTAAAACTTAAAGGTGCGGTGCATTGAATGGTCCTTAGCCGGACGACCTACAACTAATCACAGTGGGCTTGGCACAAATTTTGTATCGCTGTAGGAAACAGGAAGGGCAAAGGAGAAGGAGTCGTTGTGGCGTATGGAAGTGAGAAACTCAGTCTTACCCGAGCGGACGGTACGCTTGTACCTGCCAAGAACTTTGCCACAGATTATCTTGCTATTTGACCATGATATCTATAAAAAATCCAGAAAAACCAGAAAAGCTTCAACCTATACATATGTAGGTCAGTACAGATGGAAAATATTGAGAAGATATGGGTTTTATGCAGGCAGAGCGCGATTTTCTTGACCTACCAGGACATGTTCCCCCCCACGTTGTGGAACATTGCTAAACATGTCGCACAATCGGGAGTGGGAATGTGAACACCCTAGGAAGGCGGTTTTCTACATCTTCTGACATAGGCTGGGACCAGTAGCGTTGGTTACCAAAATTTGCAAATCAGGCTTAGAGAATCAAAGTGATAAATATCCTCGGGTAAATCCTATTCCAGGTATATTTCTTGATGCGTATAGCAATCCTTTGATTGCCCTTCGGCCCTCCAGGTTTATCAGCAGCCAAAGTTCATCAAAAGGAGACAAACTCTAGAAATGGTTATTGGCAACCGGATTATCTTTCATCTATAGAGCCAAAATGAGCATGATGGGCAGCATCATTTCTCATACCAACTACGTCAGAACGATAAGGTTTGTGCACAAAAATGTAACAATGTCTATGAAGCGCTGAGCTGAGTGCTATCAGGAAATAAGTCAGTAAAACAAAGTACCGAATCGGCAGAAGGCGAGTCCACCTTAATCTTTGCTTACCAGAACTCACTGATGATACGGCTATCGCTTTACAGTCATGTCAAGAGGAACATAACCTCTCTAGGCTAGGAAAGGTAGTCTACACGAGCTCTACCCTTAATTTATGCCGATATACAACAAGTTCTAGGCGGCAAAATGTTTCTGGTGAGTTGCATAGATGCAATCGAAAAAAAAAAGGGCTTTGCTTGAAGCACGGCTTCTCATTTTCACATGATCAACGGCTGAAAACCATAATCGCCGTCCTTTTTTGTTGTCTATTACTTCAATATGAACTTCTGATGATAGATGATAATTATTATGCTGAGCGACGCTTTCACTCGGTGTATTGGTGGCGGAGGATATTTTTTCCGACGTATAAAAACACAGCGATCTTTTACATAACAATCTTCTTGTAGTATGAAAATCCAAATATCCATTAATGCTCATATTGTTATTTTATCTATACCCAAAGAAAAGGAAAACAATGTTTATTATTGTTGAAGCGTGTATGACATACAGTATATGATACATAGACATAAAGATAGCAGCATTAGAGCGTCATCTTCTATATCTTCAAATATGGAAAAGAGAAGAATATATGGAGGAAGGATCGCTGTGGCGATAATTGAAGAAGAGACTGCGACAAGGAAGATAAGGACACCATGGAAACGATTGAAGAAAAAGGAACATCGGTACAGGGAGTACTATGATAAGATATATTACGAGGAAATAGCATTAAAGTAGGCATGCTTGCCTTCAATTCCATCTAGTGATTATATATATATTGTATGCGGGAAGTAGCTCTTTTTTTAATTAAAGACTAAACTGTGGTCATTATTTTTTGTTGTGTTGCCTGTCTAAGGAGTTTTTAGCTGACATAACAAAACGCGATGAATATTTAAAGGGGAAGACGGCTGAGCTTTGCTATCTATTAAATCCCCAGTCAATACTTTGGTTGGCCATAACAGGAGGCTTCCTATTCATTTGTCCATCGTTTACGCTGCATGGTATTTTTCCCGAATCGTTCTGATTTCAATTGTTCCTTTGTGTCAGATACTAACCGAGTAAAAACATTGTCCATTTACACAAAGATTCACTTACAGTTTGGACAAGGCTCGCTAGATGCTGCACTGCTTTGAGTCTCTGAAGACTATAATCAACAAATTGGCCACTCAACCAAACAATAAACATCATGTTTCCTGATCCTGTCCTTTTCAGTGCGGGGTACAGTTCCTACAAAAGCGAGGGATTACCCGTGGGGGTAAGTGATCAGACATCAGAGTATATGAAAGGTACTAACCATGAATGGTGTTTATGCTCCTCGAATGAATTTGCATTTACCAGGGAACAAAATTCGTGCAAGTAGAAGTTACACATTATAGGTTTTCAAGCATTTATTTGCGCTTATTTCATAATATTTCGTGCCGATACATGTGATATGTTTGTACTTCTGAATATACATTTTGCGTCAACTAAATAATGATATATGCATTAGATATAGGATGCAAAATGGTCCGAAATATGTCCTCCTTCTCACACTGTTCCAGATCTTCTGTCAGGCTCAGTCATTGGTAAAGCACCTATCGATTCGCTATCAATGACTGTCTCTTTTTGTTTCATTGATCTGAACACCTTTTCACTCTTTGATTCTGTTCTCCAAAAGCATCCCGGTATGCGTCTTAATTGATACTATGTACAGGGTAGCTCATGTTCCATGTTTATATTTTAGCCTGCAAATCCTCTGATAGAACCGCCTGACTGAGTGACTAGCTCTTCATCTCCCATTCGTAAGTGAAATAACGTTTTCGGTTTGTATGTACAGCTGTTACTCATCCTTATACCCTTTAAGTTTTCGCCAGCCGTTTCGATTCACGTCCTCTATAGTGCAGTATGCAAAAAAGTGGCCTGTCTCACCGCTTGCATTTTTTACCGGGTCCACAGGCGCAACATACGGCCCCGTCCCCACGATATCCTAGGGGAGTAAGTCAAAAGACATCAACACACCATTTCATTTACTAACAATGAGCGTATTTTCTATGCTTCTCGAATGGATTTTGTGCCCAAGTTAATGTAGGTAAACTATATTTCCCGCCTAACTTATCTACTAACAACGCATGGTTATGTCGTGTTCAGTGCAAACTTGATCCTTCTATGGATGCAGAATTCATTTAGAGCAGAGTAAAAAATAGTTCAATAAATGGTAAGGATCGATATAGGTACACATGATTTTCTTTACGCCCACCAAGAAAGGAGACTTCAAAGTTATCAATTCAAAGTTTACTTTGTCTTAACTAAGTAGCTTTTATTCCTTGTTTGGGGCTTCCGAAATACTTATCTTTCCGTTGACTTAGATTGTTTTATCGAAACTTCGAATTAGATTCATTTAAGTACTAAAGTTTATGTACATGTATCGAATAGACGGCAGTAAACATGACTATTTAGGACATAAGAATCCCTGGAATTCACCTTCAAAGAGACTTAAACCCCCTAAATCATGACCGTCACACGCATGTAAAGTTATTTTCTGATCCTGACACTCGTGGTACAATGAAAGTAAGTATATCCATCGAAAATTCAACGGAGGTCTAACCGAACTAAGGTTTTTCCATACAATATAGCTGTAATCAATGTTTGTTGGTACCTGTTTCATGTTTTGATACTGAACAAAGGTGGTCTAGCGTTTATCATACTGCTCATTGAACAGACTGTTACGCTAGTTTAAACACATTGTGTGTCTATAAAGGGCTAAGGAAGAGATTAATATGCGCCATCAGTTAAACTGTAAAACTTACTTGAACTTGGTCTCTCACTGCACACATCTCTATTCAGAGCAGCAGAAAACTTTCATTCATGATTAATATCACTTATACTTCGATGTCACCCTACTTACCCCCGAAGGGTAATTCCGCGCGATTCGCGGTGGCCGTACCCCGCACCGTAACGAGTGGGGGCACGAGAACAAGAGAATAATAGTATGAAGCCATCCGACTTTCAACGACCATTATCGGCCAAAACTATGTTTGTAGTTAATTCTCAGTACATACCGGGGATACTATTATCGAAGAAAAAAAGAAAAGGAACGGTCTTCCTTTTGAAATGGTTGATTTTTTGGGTGGAACGTTTCCTTATCTAGAAACACAATGAACTAACCTATTGCACAAGCCCATGCTACCCAGGCCCATCTTTAATTCGACGCAAAACGTACTACTTCCAACGCAAAGTCCATTTAGAGTCAATGCAGAAGTGATATGCATTGTCCCGCAAAGCGTTTTAGCCAACCATGCAAACATATCAGTGGTTGCGAGTAAACAGGAAAACTACTGAAAAGTTCAATATAAAACTTGTAAAGTTCAGTAAGATGCAAATGAGGTGTCACGAACCCGGATTGAAGCCGTCCAACAGAAGGAGAACTTTCGTAACAAAGGAACTCCTAGTAAGTTTGTTTCATAAAGAAGGCACACACACACCATTGTCAAGAAAATTTCAACAACTCTAACCTTGCCGCCGACCTTATTTCTATTGATAAAGATATCTTATAGGCATCAAAGGAAACATAACTCCCTAACAGGATGATAACCGAGTATCTCCCACTAAGCCCCTGTCCTCGATTATATTATTTATTGCCCATTCCCTTGTGTTTTACATCGCTTATCTTTCTAATGTCTCCAGTGCTAAACCATAATATACTACCATTCCAAATTAATGCGCCTTGCTATATGCCCATTTCACAACAAACCGACGACGAGGATAATGTTCCTCTGAGCAAGCTGCGGCCCACTCGAAGTGCACCGGCCAGTCGAAGGCCAAGTTCAAACAAGAAATATACTTCCACGCGCAGACCTTCACATCCGCTGATAAAGGACGAACTGCCTTCATCACTATTGGATGATTCATCAGATGATGACGAAGATCACATACCCATTGCTAAACAAGTATCCCACCCCTCCGCCGCAGAAAAATACAAAAACAAGGTCTTGAAGAACCTGCACAAGTCAATGCCTTCAGCTACCAAATATCGCGCAGGAAATGACGACGATGATAATGTACCACTCGTCATGTATAGCAGAACAAATTCTACTTTCCCTGCAAGTGTCCAACGCACCATCGGGAATAAGAAAGCATCACTATCAGACGTGCACCTGTAACCAAAAAAAAAAAAAAAATCTGTTAGCATAAGAAACAAAAAAATTTCCCCAAAATCTACTGTTGGTTTATTTATTGTGGTCATATCAAGCGTTTTGTAATAAACTCTCACTGTTATTCACTCAATAATAGCAATGTATGACATCAAGTTAAACCTTATGCTCATATGTCATCGGTTACCCTCTCTGTCAAAACATTGCGAGTGAAGTCATCAAAATATCCTCGCAATTTTAATCATGCACATACACACAGAGAAAAAGAAAATGAAATGGTAAGAGTACTTACTTGGCGAAAGGAATTGAAAGATGGCATTACGTGGCCTGAAAAAATTATTTGAAGTGTTTCGCGCCCGATAAGCCACTAAATGGGTTGCATAAATTGGCGAGCTTCAACTCGCCGTTTGAAACGAGGCGTGGGAGGTTGTTCTCAAGAACTGTGTTTGTATGTATGTATGAGTTGCGAGTCCCAAAGACCGATCTATCATCGGAACCATCTTAGGTCTCTAGGAGACTTTTATATTAGATGCTGTATGCCATCCGAACGCCTGTCGTCGGAATGACTTCGCTGTTCCTGAGAAAATGAAAACAATCATTTCGCTGTCTCTATGTACCTAGTTCGTTAAAATCAGTGGGAGCTCTTTGCAGTCATCCTGTTTGTTGGCAATACGGGTGATCCAGAATTCTGTAGCTACAATATGCTGATTATTTGTTCGAAATCCGCCATCGATTGGCGCAAAGCTGATGCTCTCCAGTATGTCAACCAGCTGATTACACATCTTGGTTACCTCCTTCAACTTACCCTTATCGCTGAATAGCTCGATTATGATACTAATTTATAGCAGCAGCAAGTTATATAATGATATTGCAAGGATGAGTTGCGATCAATCAAAATCTTTCAAAGCTATCGTCACTGCAGACCTTGAGACAGGTATTTAGAACGTCTATCGACAATTGAGATACCAAGAGTGCGTACTTGTAGACAGCCTTCCTATCAGGTATGGAACTTGAAGAAGGATAAGTGCCTTTGAAGACGATAATTTCTCTATGTACGACGACTCTGACACACTGAGCATAAATCAATTCTTTATAGCAGAATGATCACGGATGCTTGTTTTATGTAAGTGGTATCGGGTGTATACCACGCATTATTCTGCAGTCATCCGAGACAGATGTCCCGCCATTCATATTGTCACGCTGTCAATTTCCTCTTCGCATAGCATTCGCCGTGACCATGAATAAAAGCCAAGGACAAACCTTGGAAAATATAGGTTTGTCCCTTCCGCAACTGGTGCTTTCGCATGGACAGTTGTATGCTGCCTTTCCCGTGCGTCTCTCAAAGGAACGCCACATAAATTCGTCTGTCATCTATGCGAAACATTGATAACAGATATATTGTTCCATGCAGTTCTTATCTGTCGGCAAAAATGCAATGCACGTATTAACGTAGAGATATTTTTACGCGTACGTGCTATAAAATACCCGTACAAATGCGTTTATGGAGGTTCTGACAGATCCAACTATCAACTTGAAGCAGGTAATAGCTCCATGCAACCACTTGACGAAACATCTCCGTGGCAAAATGCATGTTATCTTTCGGCTGCCGAGTTTTGTTGGAGAACGTTTCAATCTGGCATTCAAAACACAGCATCGAATAGTTTATCGATTGCATGGTTATCTATCCTATTCGGAGCAGATATAATCCTTGTCTAATGATAAGGTGATTGAGTATAAGGATGTGGAGAGTGAAAGGAAAGATTCGGGATAGTGGTAACCAAGTGCATCCTTAACGGAGCCACTGGTTTCCCTGGATAAGTAGACGTGTAGCGGAAATATTGACGGGGAAGTGCCAAGTTTATTTATTTTGTTGCTTCTTTGTGGAGTGCAGTAATGTATGTTGTACACCAGCCTGAAAGGTAGCATTTAACATTACGTATGTCAAGGCCTTTTACCAGTGGTGGAGTGGCGTGTCTCTCCAAAGTTTCTCTGCTAAATCTGATATTTTCTAATCATTCAAATCTGTGTGGCATTTGTTGGCTAGATGTCAATGCAATGCTAAACGAAATGGTTCACAGAAACTGTTTACAATGTCAGCGAGAATATTGTTTCGCTGTTTTCCTTGCTTGAAATGTCAATTTGAACTTTTACTGCTGGGTATATCTTCTGAAAAGCCTCTTTTACCTGATGTATTTTGTAATGATTCCCTACAGTAGTTGAGTTTGCCAATGCTCGCAGCTGCCCGTTCACTGTGGGAAAATGGGAATCTGGAGGAAGACGTCTTGCATCTTTTACTACTAGCACTAGCTATTATTCGCAGTGGGAAAATATCTACAAATATTGCTCCTGTTGCCTCAGGCATTGTCTGGCAACTGTTTCTGCGCTATCGAAAACTTGCCGAATGTTTCCTACAGTGAAAGCTTAAATGGAACCTGGAGTATCATTTAAATAACATGGTTCACATGCCTCAAGTGTCCATGTCAAGGTAACCTCTTGTGTTCTTGGCTCATTATTGAATTACCGGAAGGAGGCAAATACTGTTTATTGCAGCAATGTTTGCGCCAGTAGGAAGAAGTGTTGATCACAGAAACAATGAAGGCGCTTCTCTTAAAACAAGGTTGGCCAAATTGCGAAGTCCCGCGTGGTTTTAAGGGATTTGCAAGTCCGAGGGTGATTTTTGCCCTTCCTTTGATATGGCGACTCTGGACAGTAAGTCGATAGATCAAGGTGTCGTAATCAATGACCTTTGCTATAGACGCGAGTGATTTATCCGAGAACAAGACAGCAGCTACCTTGTCTGTTGATGGTATGCCTTCTCTTCCACATTTTCATTTTCAAAATTTTTTTTTGTACATTAAATACCGAGGACATGATGTTTGTAGTGTTGCGTCTCATCAATGAGGCTCGCATGACTTATGGATTGCGACATCAAGACTATCAGCGTTACAGGTAATACAACACGTAGAGTGAATCTGTTTCGTCTTAGGCTTTTCGTTAGACAACATTGTACGCGCCGTGTTCATCGTCTTCGACAAATTCTGAAAGTGACGCAACCCCACAATAAAAAAAACTACGAACCGAAGGAATTACCAAGCGAATTCAACGATCCACAGTACCTTCATTTGTATATTTACAATGTTGAGCGCAATTGGGCGTACGCAATGGAGCTGAAGCAAGAATCGGCCACTACAGTGAATTTGAGAAAGCGACACCACTTGATCAAACGACTCAAAAGAGCCCATCAACGTTCTGAAGCTTTTTATGAAATCTGTGAAAAGCAAAAGGCAGATGACAGGACTATACTTGATGCAAAGGTACGCGTATCTGATGGAATATCTCGCCGTTGATATAGAGGTACAGGCATACGCAAGTGCCCTGAAAGGTTATGTGTGTGTAGAACAAGGAAATTGGCTCGGTGCGCTAGATGGATTCATTACAGCAAGGTATGCAAAGAAAATCTTGACGATACAAATGTTAAGCTTATTCTCACAGGACCATCTACGAACGATTCGCTACAGCAAGCGGCGGCGCGCACGCCGAAGCGTTGTATTACTCTGCTATTGACGAGATCGACCCTAATATCCGCTTCTGTGCCTACAAACTTCGTCTTAGCGGCCAGTCAGCTAGCGAATCAGCCAATGATATTATCCAGCAGTTAAAGGCGCAGAACGCCAGCAAGTGGCAGGGGCTTGACGTTCAGCTATCCACCATTGTACAGCAAACGTCTAAAGAGGAGATAGAGCCCATTCACATCACTTGGCGTAACAGAGAGTTTAGCATAAGACACCAGGCTATTATTGCAGCAGTTGCTAAAGCAGAGAATGGTTCCAATGAGCTTGCTGACTGGGCAGACGCAGAAAAACTGACCAAGACAACCTTAAAGGAGGATAAAGCAGCCACAGCAAAGGTCACGTCCTCGAGATCTGCGAAGACAACAGAGGAACTTGAATACGCATATGCCTATATTGCTTACAATCTTTACGCCCGCACCATTCAACATGCTCTTCAAAGAGTCCGTGAACTTAAGACCACAGGGGGAAAACCGCAAGACTTGGTCAAAGTATACGATGAAGTGCTCAAGGTATAATGCAATTTACATGGTGATGTATGTACTAAACTAGCTGTAGAACATTGAAGGCATTCGTTCGCTATCCGTTGCCCAGGAAGAGCATTCTTTTGAATCCGAATTGGATATCCTAGCTCGTTTTTATCGCGCTAATAGGTAAAAGACAAACTAGGATATCACAATTATTGAACAATGGGTAGATGTGCATGTGTTGCATTGGTATATGCGGGTATCAACAAGACGGTGGAAGCATTTGCTCTTTATCAACGTGCACAAAACTATGTCACTGAGACGAAGCAATTGCAAAGAGTTCATCGATTCTCTGATGAGAGTTTACTGGTAGTAACTGACCTTGATGTAAGCGAAGTCGAGCAGCAGATACGCGTTGGGACAATCAGAGTACACACAGCGTCGTATATTGCCAGTGATGGAGATGAAGATTTGATTCGCGAGATGAACAACTTGAAATTAGATGAAGCGGGCGAGGTACGTTTGACTCGGTTTGATACCATCATGTCTTACGTTCTGAAATAGAATGAGCTGACTGAACGCCTGTCATCGCTTTCTATTGATGTTCCGTCCTCGTTTGAGCCAGTTGCATGCAAGCCATTTTACTTTGATCTGGCTGCTAATCATGTTAGATATCCCGAGTCGCTGTCGACCCGAGCTAGCAAATCTACAGGCACCATGTGGAAGCTTTTCGGCTTTGGAAAATAAATCGGTAGAGAGGTTTAGGTGGTTTTACTTGGTATAAAAAAAGTTATATTATTTGTAAGGGTACCTATGGACTCAATACATGTACTAAGTGTGGCGCACTTGTTATGTGGTACTTCGTAAACCAGGTTTTGTAAATGTGATTATCGAAAGCCAACCGCATGTTTTTCAGTGGTTGGATACGAACACCAGATAGCACGGTGTTCTCTATTCACTTAATGCACCTTTGCCCGTATACGGTATACATTTTTATCGGATGAAGATCGCAGGATTGTGATGTAGCTACATACAGTATTTTAACTTGGATTGAGACGACTGTATGTTTTCTAGACCAAGACATGTTTAGTCTTACATCGCTAACGATGAAATGGACTACGAATTTTTTTGTATGTGCGAACAGGCAGGGTTTGTTGAGGATGCTTTGGTCTCCCAGAAGTAGATCGATTGTCTTTGTGGGTGGTGCGGGAACTGGAATGGCTGGAGGGTTACTATTATAGTTCTCAGGTCTTGATTGTTTCAGGGGCGGCTTGGTGGTGTTCGCGGGAAGAGGAGTATCAGGTCGAGAGCGTTTATTAGGCGTGGAAAAAGATGAGGACTCTTGGAGATTGACTTGGCAAGGGGGGGGGGGGGGCAGTGAAGACAGACGCGACCGATGGCCTGGCAATTCCAACAACGAGGTGTCGGGCGGATGAGTCAGTCTAGGCGACACTGACCAGGTTTGTAGCAATATTGGTAGTGGAGCGGCACCGACGACCACGAAGCAAAGACAGTACATTCCTCGTACCAGGACTGATTGTCCATTTGGTGTCAGGGGACAGTTGGAAAATAGTGTGTACCATTCTCTGTCGAACCAAACATGGGTCAGAAGAAGACTACCCTCGAGGACCAGGCCAGAAGGAGCAAAAATATCGAAGGTACCATTACTAAGGGCATGAGCAGGCAGAAAGGGAAGTTGGTGAGATGAGAACGACAAACGTCGGCCTCGGGGAGAAGAGTAGACAAGCCTTTGACAACATGAGTCCCGAGGGGGACACAGTCTTTTCGAGAAGTGAAGACGATTTCAGTGAGCAGGCGGTTCCCGTCAGAGTTTTAGTAACAGTATTCATTACGAGAGGATGTCTCAGCATTTCTTTGAAAAGAGATCGGTTCCTGGTCTGATAGACTTGGATAGCATTATGTAAGAAGTTAGAGTTATGGGACACTCCACTACTGGACTCTCCAACATGGAACACTCCATCTTAGGTCAATTGGACGTTTTGGTACTACTTTATATCCATGTTTGAAATGAAATGTAACAGGAAGTTCAATATCCGTTTGTTTTTTGGGAGACTGGAGTGTCCCGTTAGAGTGTGCCTAGTATTCCCCAAAAAATAGGTAGGGGAAGAGGGGGGAGTAAAAACGAGAAACAGAGGGTTGTGGAATGCCGTTACGCCATCTTCAAATCAAGTTTGTCTTCACTATAAGGAAGTCCTTCCTCCCATTTGTATTTCAAGAGAAAAAAGAGACATTTTTTTTAGCTTTCTTATATCGCATCTCCAGCAAGGGTAATTCATCGCTCCCGCCTTTTCATTACGCTGGATGGTGATGGTCCCGAACCGTCTCGGGTTGATATGTAGTCCCTTATTTCGCGGCCAGGTACATGATGGTGTTCATTTTGTACACCGCGTTGTCTGCTTTATTGCATCCTGCAAAAGTTAATGCTAGGTATTGCGTTGCTTGAATTTCCCTGCACTCGTTACATCTAAAACTGACCGCTATTAAAGATGCCAGAAAGGATCCTGCTGTTGCCGTGGAACCGTGGGAACGCCCGTGGATAAGGTAGGCAAGCAATTGAAGTATCATCATCCATGCGTTAATCTTGATGGATTCTTGTGCTGTCTGAATACATCTTCTATCCACTGGGAAACCGCATTGATGTAAGCAAAGACTTTATGGCTTAACGGATGTATTAATGACGCATATGTGGAGGCGAAATTTATTTAGAGCCGCGCTTTTATAAAGTTGTTGAGTCACATCTCTTTCACCATGGAAAGTGCTCATCGTGATGTGTCTTTTCAGGCAGCTTGGAGTAATGGTCAACTTACAGATGAACAAATGGCTCTTCTAAGTGCCGATCAACTGGAAAAGTGCGTACGATCCAGTGTTATATTGTAGTTGGATCTAATTGTTCACAGTTACCAACGTCATCAAGAGTACCTCCGAGACCATCAAGGTAAGAGCTTCGTATGGTAGTTTTTCTCGAGATTAATTCGGTTATAAGGTCACGAATCTCAGCATGAGCTGATGGCGTATATTCTATTGTTTTCTCTGTTCGCATCCCAATTCCTCATTCTCTATTGGAAGAAAAAGCATTATTCCTCATATCAAGTAGTCAGTCTTGCTGGCTTATATATATTTCCCGTATTAATCGGTATTTACGAGAAATGGTACCGCTTTCTCTTTATATGGCTGATGTTTTCCTTAATAAATGGTTTCGGTAAGTCTAACTTTTTCGCCTAACACCTTCTAACGGGCTGTAGTGATTTACAAGGCAACAAGGAAACCGCTGGAAGCGATAGTACCTCGTATGGTGTACAAATGGTACACAGTCGTTTACAACGCCTCTTTTGTTGTTGGCTTCGTGGGCTATTGTATCATCCTTTTTGTCTTTTTCGGCATTGCTGCTATTTTTTCGGCGGGTCCTGATTTGATGAAAGCGGGTATTTTGTTCTTGAGTTATGGACTGTATTTTGGGTAAGTAGAACAAATGACAATTTAGGACTTATGTAATTGAAAATGTGTTAGTGTTCTCGGCAGAGATTTTGTGGAGATTTGTTCAGACAAGATGGCCGTCACTATTGGCTACTATTCGAAAGAAGGCTTTCCACGAAAGCATTTGAACTCTTCCATTTGTGCAGTTTGCGGTCAGCTCACGTCACACCAGCTGGGATCACTCACGGATCAACATGCGATGTTTGTCGATGATTCTATTCATCAGCTGGCCTGCAAACATGTGTTCCACGAAAAATGTATTCGCGGTTGGTGTTTGATCGGTAAAAAAGATACTTGTCCGTACTGGTAAGTATACAAAATGTTGTGGTACCTTCAGTCTGCTTATCAATGTGTATTACAGCAAGGAGAAAGTAGATCTCAAACAGTTCAAAAAGAATCCGTAAGTTTCCATGGATTTTTTACTATGAGCCCACTAATTTTTTTTTCTTTTTCAGCTGGGACACACAGCAGCAACTGTATTTGAATTTACTTGATGGCGTGCGCTATCTTGTCGTGTGGCAACCTGTAAGTACTTTTTCTTCTCTACACTGTTATCTCATTTGTTGTGTAAGATAATCTTTGCTGTTGTGAGACTTGCATATTACGTCCTTGGCTTAAAATGAAGAATATGACTTTCATACGTGATCGTCATTTTAAAACAGATGGGGTAGTCCACTCATCGAAACAATAGAATACAATATGAAGCTTATCTCTTTCTCCTTTTTTTTTCTTCTTTTTTAATGTCTGTATTTTTCTTCTTTTATACATATTGCGACAACCAGCGGAAACCATCACCATAGCCTTGTCTCATCACCACAGAGCACATGAAAACTTCGATAGGTCTGATATCCTTCAATGGCACTTTACCCTGTGACATTGTATTCACATGTGAGTGACTTCAAAATATCGGTCGATTGTAGATAAGTTACCTTGCCTGTGGTTTGGAACAAACCAAGGTGTTGTCTGAGTGCATCCTCGCTCACAGCTCCAGCAGCATCAATCTTGTTGCCGAGAATCAAGAAAGGTACAGTAGACAGTTGTTCAATGGCCAGGAGAGCCTATGCTACGCGTCAGCCTGCATCCTCACCTGATGTTGTAACTTACATCAAGCTCAGCCTTGGATTCAGCAAAACGAGTGTGGTCCGCCGTGTCAACCAAAAATACAATGCCAGAGACTTCTGGGAAATAATCTCTCCATAATCGACGCGCTTGCAGATGGCCTCCCAAATCATATGTGGTGAACTTAACATTGCCAATGGCCAGCTCCTCAGCAGCTGCAAGGCAACCAAATAAATACTCTTCAAAGCTATGCATCGTATGACTTACTAGGATGTAGAGTAGGTTGTAAAGTAGCCAGACGATCATTCTTCAGCATGTGCAGCAGTGTGGTCTTGCCAGCGTTGTCAAGTCCCAAGAACAGGATCTTGGCGTTCTTGTTCAGGAGACCTGCAGTATCAATAAGAAACAAAATAGTACAAAACAAAAGAGCAGTTTACCTAGATTGGCCAGCACATCGTAAAACCAATTGATGATGAACATAGCACCGTTCGGAAAAGAATGAGGGAGCGGAAGCGGCCGCAGACAGAAGATACTTGTTATTGCACGTGATTTCGCGCCGCTTCAAAAACTTACGTAACGAATGGGGCTGGCTCACGTCTGCTGGGAGTGAATTTGCTCACAGCATTTTTGCGTCACCATACTACTTTTGAGCAAATATAGTATTTTACAGGTCATTTTGCGCTAGCGAATTGTCTTTGTGCGTAGAGAAGTAGCACTTTTTTGTATCGTACCAGAGTGGGCCTGGAACATGAGTTGGTCTATTGTGTTTCTAGATAAGGAGATGTTCCAGCTAAAAAAAAAAATCAACCATTTAAAAAGGAAGATCGTTCTTTTTATTTTTTCTTCGGCTCTATTCTATAAAAACATCCCCAGTACGCACTGGGATTGACTATAAACATAGGATCACTTATGTATGTCGATATATTGTTTAGGCCTTTACGGTCGTATCATCAAAATGGATATATGCCATTAGAATCTCCTGCCCGCCCCACCGTAACTGGTGCGGGCGAGGCCTCCGCAAATGTGCGGAAATGCCCTCCGGGGGTTAAGTAAGGCAACATGTAAGAAAAAGAGTATGATAACTACAGTGATAGATAACAAATTCAGCCAGAGGTGGGTTTGATGTGTTTTAAAGGGCAGGTAGCGGAAACGACCACAAGGATAGCAGTTTTAGCATAAGAGCTAAAGAGTGACATCGAGAATGTAGTAAGTCTCTTACGGCGGAATGGATTAAATTAATGGTTCTTGTGGTGGGTGTCATGAAGCCTAACCAGGACCCGTAGGGAGCTTCGTGTCGGCTTTCCGCAGACTGAAAATCTAACAGTTGACCTGTGTGGGTTTTTCCCCAAAAATTTTTTGTTAGTTTGCTTGGTTGTGAGGTATGCCGAAGCGGTGAGTACTTGTTTTCCTTTCTTGGAAGCATAAATTATCTTGAAGCTTGGATATTACATCTCTATTTTCTATTAGCTACTAGTCGAACTGGCTGATGATTTAGCTCACTAGATGATATTGCAAATACAGTATTTTATCGGTTAAGATAATAGCCATTAATCAAAATGAAAATGAAAAAGGTGCAACAAAAAATTGCACCAAAAGCAAGTTGTCATGAGATGGCTCAGATTGTGCAAAGTAGATTGATGATATGTTTTGATCAATTGATCCGGCGTATAATAATTTCGTCATTCGGATATATTTTTTTAGGCGCATGTGGTGATGACAGCACGAGATGACCGCGAAACTTGGTGTTTCCTGGTTACCTATTGTTAAGGTTATTATGCTATACGGCCAATACATGGAATCAAGATACAATGACAGAGTGTGAATGGAAAGCCACATGTTTGACGAAGAAAGCAAAGGCAAAATGCGCTTCCCTTTTGTCATGTAGTATTCTTTGAAGGCGAAGGTACATTGGCGTAGGAAGTACTGCCAGAAGATACGCCGCAGGAAATAGCTTTGAAGTTGGCACTTCAGCTCACAGGATATCTTATGATATACATCAGCCATAACACTGTTTATATTCAATTCCATCTTGATCTAGGTACTACTCCTCACAGAATGATTGATTTTTCCCACGGCAGTGTGGAAATCACACAATCTTACCAAACTAATTGTGAGTAAGTTTTAAAAACCGAAAGTTAGACGACAGAGCATGAAGCAGATAGGCATGGTGTGTAAATGATGAATAACCCAATATGACCTATTTTTCAATCATTCTAATGTCATAAACCACCTACATAGATTTACAGTATGGTAGTAACTCATGCTTCTTGGCTCTTTGCAGGTGGTTAGTCCCAATTAATGCCTTTTAGATAAGCATAATAGTAGCATTTCATGTTCTTTTATAGCTTGTGGTAGTGATTATTTTGCTAAAGTTGCTTGTGGGGCTTATAGTAGTATGTCAGACTATGCTGTGAAACCGTTACAGACCCTGGCCGGAACCTAGCTCTCTCCCGCTTTCAACATAATAAGACTGTTAGAGATTAGTCATCCAATGTATGTATCGGGCCAGGGATTTGCGTTTCATCTATTAGCATAGCGGATACAACGCTTTCAGGTGTTCTTAAGTAAGAAAACTCAAACAAATTTTACATGATTGAGTTACTGACGTCAATTTAGGTGCACCTCCTGGGTGCCAAATAGCGAGTCCCGTTGTACCTACGACATCCCTCCTTTACTTGTAATGTCTTCCCTTCCCAATAGTGCTAGTCACCAGCCATCGTCACCGTCAGCGAGGCACTTCCTCCAATCGTCGCCTCGCATGTCCTCACCTACAACACCCACTCATCCTGAATCCACCAAGAAATTATATACACTGGAAGAAGTGCGCGGATGGTCCGAGAACAAAGTTGTTGAATGGCTCTCACAGCTGAATCTTGGCAGATATGGAAACAAGTTCATGCGCAAGTTCCTTAATTTTGTAATTGGATGATAGCCTTTTTTTTGCTCACGAATATGTGCTGTATTAGAACACAACATATCTGGATCTGTTTTGCTGGAACTCGATTATGAATCGCTCAAGTCAATGGACATCAAGCTTGTGGGAGAACGTGTACGGTTGCAGAATGCAGTGAGGGCCTTACGTCAGGAATGTTATGTAGCGGCAGCAAGGATCAAGGTGTGTTTTATCGGTTAAGAAAAGGTTGATGTGTTTAGTTTTGTTTCCAGCAACCACTTACAGATCCAAGGGGAAACTGGGATTATCGACTGCAAAACCAATCTAGTGTGACAGTAACCGGACCATGTAGCCTGAGTTCTTCACCATTTCACTTGGATAATCATGGGAAACACGAAGGATTCAATGTAACAAGTCCTCATCCAGACAAACCCTCGAAATCCACGGAAACAAAGGGCATATTGAATCGATCAAACTCCTTCTCCAGATTTCTTGGTCGCTCTGATTCAAGACGATCACAGCGTACGGGTGCATCTGGAGGCACACCGACGCAAGATGCTCCTCCAATGCCTCCTAGTCCTAAAAATCTGCAGAAGGTAGGTATGTGGTCTTCCCTCGATTTACTTGGAGATACCATCCCCAATACTATATTGCTAAATAACGAAACAGCGAAATTCTTTGGAAGGTGGCATCATGTCGATGGAGAAAGTTAAACAGGTAATGTTCCTAAAGATACCAGAGTAAATTTAAATGACGAAAAAAAAAAGACTTGTGTCAAAGTATTTGGAGAAGATGGTCAGACCCGCATTGTAAATGTGCATAATGCATCTGAGGCAAGAGCTGTGATGGCAAAAGTACTTCACAAATTTGGCATCGATGAAAGTCATTCTGATCAGTACTGTATCTTTGTGGGATCAAGTATTAATGGAGAAGGTGAGCCATGAAGAACCTGGTTGAATGATGTTATTGATGTCTATTTCGCAGCCCGAGCTTTGTCCGATGCAGAGTTGACGGAGATATGTCGTTCACCCGATCGACCCGAAAAGGAACGACTCATTCTAAGAAAACGACATCAGTATCCCACGCATGAGGAGTTCAAAAGGAAAGGAACGATCAATGCGCGCAAGCAGATACAGCGCATGTTAGAGGAATCGCATCCGGACAGCGATTTGATTTCAAATCATAGTGGGCACGGATGGATGCCTGATAAACAGATGACTCTGGATATCATTACTGGACCTTCATCTGCAACCAGTTCCTCCAGTACCGCTGTAGCATCCTTATTGAACCGACCGGAGAACGCTATAGAAAGTGGATCTATTCATTCTCTTCGGTCACAGAATACTGTCAAAATAAGGCGATTCTTTGGTGAACGACCGCCATCAGAGATCATTTCATCCAATCTTCCTTCGTTTTTCCCGAATCATAAACGGGAGGTTCTTGAAACTGCCGGTATTAATGCGCAGCGATTATCCATGACGAGAAGGAATTCATCCTTGGGAAAACAAAATTTTAGAAATAGTATCAGAAACAGCGTGTTACCAGAGTTGGTATCAGTCCTGGGAGTTGACTTTGAAAATTCTTTTGAAGAAGAAATGGATCAGGAAGAAGATGACGACGAGGAAGAGCAAGAAGAAGAAAGTGGAAAGACAGATCCCGAAGCCGCGGGTATCGTGCTAGACGTACACACATCCCACCATACAGTAGATGATACAAGTACTAGCGCAAAAGCTGATGGTGACTCTTTCTCGTCAGCACCAGCTGAAAGCCCTGTACAGGACACCACCATACAAAAACGATCTTCAAGTCTTTTACATCTCAACGGGATTAAGTCCAAGAGTCAGGAAGAACGTAAGTCATATCCCCCTGTACGAGAATTTCAAATGAAAACTTAATCGGTATAAACAGCAGCATCTATCCAAGAGGAAGAGGAAGAGATAGAGACTTTTGAAGACACCGAGGATGTTGCTATAACTGTGCAGTCACCAACGGAAATAGGCAAGAACGAGCAGTTTGTGATGGTAGACGGCGAATGTAATAGGAATTTGCTACAATCAGAAAAATCCGATTCTGTATCGTGGATAAAGGGGTCTCTTATCGGAAGGGGAACGTTTGGCGATGTCTATCTTGGACTTAACCCTTTAAGCGGTGAGTTGATGGCTGTAAAGCAAGTGGAGCTTCCCGTAGTCAATTCTGCTACTGAAGAAAGGAAGAGATCAATGGTAAGTACCGCATCCATTTGTATTTGTATATTAAGAAACCCAGGTTGATGCATTACGGAGAGAAATTTCCTTACTAGAGGAGTTACATCACGAAAATATTGTGCAATATCTTGGTATGATAAACATCTTTTGATACAGCTGATCGTTGATTATATTTTATTTTGCAGGATCGCAGACGGATGATGCGCATTTCAGTATCTTCTTGGAATATGTTGCTGGAGGCTCTGTAGCCGGCCTACTTGCAAGCTACGGTGCTTTCCAAGAGCCACTAGTGAGAAGCTTTGTGCGTCAGATCCTAAAAGGTCTCAACTACCTTCACGGGAAAGACATTGTTCACAGGGATATAAAGGGCGCAAATGTATTAGGTATGATGAGAAATGTTGGGAGATACGCTGGTATTAATTCCTGAGACAGTGGATCACAAGGGCTGCGTAAAGATAACTGACTTCGGCATCTCTAAGAAAGTTGAAGAAGGTAGACTGTCTGTCTGTCATTGATATCCAATATATGTCTCACTCATATTAATAGATATTCTACAAGTTGCGGCACCTCACCGACCTAGTTTACAAGGATCTATATTTTGGTAGGTTATTATTTTTCACTATCAGCACGGTTGTTGATGCAAAACGCTACAGGATGGCCCCAGAAGTGGTGAAACAGACTCATTATACGCTGAAGGCTGATGTGTGGTCACTTGGGTGCATGATCGTCGAAATGGTGACAGGAGATCACCCGTTTCCAGAGTTTTCTCAAATGCAAGCTATATTCCAGGTAAGGTCAGCTATGATAAAGTGGTGGTACCAAGCTTCTTTTTCTCCTTTTAGATCGGTAGTTATATAGCTCCGAACGTTCCTGAACATATCAGTCCTGAAGCTCAAGACTTCTTACGATGTACTTTTAAGTTGTAAGTGTGCCTTGTTAACATGAAGTAGTGTTGCTAAATCGTTTACGAAGGAATCACGAGGAAAGACCCACAGCTGGTGAACTTTTAAATCACCCATTTTTGTACATGGGTGAGGAGGCAACGGCAATGCCACGATAAAAAGAAAAAGAAAAGAGATAATAACAAAAAAAAGGGAACAAAAGAAAAATAAAGCTGCGGTGTTGATGCTGTGCAAACAAAGTTGATTACAACGTGTGCATGTCTATATGATATTTGTAAATAGCCGATGCATTGATAGAGGGCTAATTGGCGTAGAGGGCGGATCGTGAATAGGATTGTTAGAATTCGGTGGTAGCTCCTTTGGCTGACTATACCATACTATCAGTGGCAGTACCGTCATTGTTACAGCAATGGCAAGCAGCGGTGTAATTATAACTGGTTCAGTATAAGTTTTATCAATGGTATCACGGGGGGAGGAGACAGATCGTACTGACAGCTCTCTAAAACTTGCAGCGCGTGGACGGTGCGTTGAGGAAAAGAGACAAGTACGGATGTGAGTCTTGGCGGCAGTTGAGCCTGCTCTTTTGCGTGAACTGGGCAATAGTTGCTGGCAAGGTAATAGCGTTTTCTCGAATTCGCCAAGCTGGTACATAAGCTCCATGTTAGGTCGTATACCTGGCGCGCATTCGCGGACAAAGTCATAAGCTTGCTCGAGTGACATGGGGCTTCCAACAGGGTTCTGTGTCATTTTTAGGTCTTGCGGCCGGCGCGATAGGTACAAAACGTAAGCAATGACGAGTGCAGCAGAGCGTTCAACGCCACACTGACAATGGACAAGGGCCTTTGCGCCAGCACTTAAGGCCGAATCGAGAATATGGATGGCATGGAGGAATTCCTGGTTCAAATTTTTCTGGGAATGGGTCCAGCGGAGGTGGTGATACTGTAGCTTGATCGCTGGCGGCGGGTCAATTTCGCTAGCAACATTTAAAATGCAAGATATTCCACGGCCTCTAATAATTTCCGGTTGGAGAGCGTTACGAAAGGAGCCGAGGAATAGATTGGGCAAGATCTGCGCTGGCCCGTGCTTGTAGTGATTTCCTATTGATGGCGTCGCTGCAGCTGCTAAGGATTGTCGTGAGATCGACGAAGAGTCTTGTTGTAGTTGTAGCAAATTCAGAGAAAGGTTTTTATGGTTCTTTGGCCTAATCACTAAGGGTGCTTCTCTAGGTTCTCTATTCATCTTGCTCAGTCAGAAAAAAAAAGAAGGAAGCAAGAAGAAAAAGAAGAGAGAAAGAACCAGGAAAGAAAAAGAAAATAACGCCCCTTCCCTTATATTACTCGGTGCAAATATGTACAAACTAGAATAGTAGGAGGAACGAGCGACTTGTATCCAATCATTTTCTCCTTTTGTTGTCATAAAGATCGACATAGTAATAAAACTTTACGATATTGCCAACACTGAACTATTTAATAAGGTCACTCGGTTTCGTAAACAGGCTGCTCCTCACACGATAAATTTTCTCTTGGGCTAATTTACTTTTTTTTTTTAATATCAAATTTATATACACCGTGCTTAATTGTATCATGTAAGCAAACAATCAGGGTCTATTTGGTGATCATGATAGCTGATGCCACATGCATCGCCAATGGTACTACCTTTTCTACCTCCCTGCTTGTCCAATTTTTCTGCTCACTTTCGCCTCCCTGAACTTGTTATTACCTTTGCTGCTATAATTATCTGTTCGTCGTTCACAAATAATTTTGATTGAGGGTCCCCTTAACAAAGCATTCACCATACGAAGCTGCATAAACCAAATCAAAAATGCCAGGCATCTCTCCGCAATGATGCTTAGTATTCTTCCAATACTTGTAAAAGGGAAAAAAGGAGTAAGAGGGGGTGGGCAGAGCAAGATCTTTTAATAGACAGCGGCAATAAATTTTGAAGTGGAGTGCAGCTATCATAATTCTCGAGCTCTTCCCGTTCTCGCCAAAAATGTTACCGATAAAGACTAGATGATAGGCGTTCGATTTATGGTGTGCAAGGTTCCTTACATGAGTTTGGAATTTTTCATTACTTTCCCACAGGATGATAGTCTTTTAGTTCACGTTGGACGAGGACAGTGGATATTCTTGCTACAGTTTTCATATTTATTGCTTCGACACAGTTTCCAGAACTGGTGTTTCCGCTTTTACGGTACTGTTACTTCAATCAGAGGCAACAATCAAGATGTCACATAATGCGTCACTATCGTGTCCCCCCTCAATGGTCAATTACACTTGCAGGTGTTTTGATTTAAAAACAGCTTCAGTTATGATGGTGTAGCCTTTTAATATCAATATCAGTTCTCGTAACCAGTCCTCTTGCGGGTAAGAATGTATCGTTTACTACTAAGAAAATAGCACATCGAGTATGACCACACTGGAGAGACTATTTGTTAAAACAGTACCTGATGACGAACAGAAAACCTTATTTGGTACAGGGCCGAACCGACAATTGCTGGTAATACACTAGTTTCTTCAGAGGGTTAAAATACCTTTGTTCTTTATTTAGTACCTCGTGCTCCAAATGTTACAAGTTAAGTTAACGGTTACTTTTATACTCATTTATGCTTGTACCAAATCTACTTTTTCAAACACATAATATTACCTACTTTTAGGTTGACAACTGCCCCAAACAACATCTACAACAAACGTACCATCCAGTGACCAACACGCATGGAAAATATGACTATAGTCATGCGTTAGCAAGCTGTATTAGATGTATACGCTGTCCAGGCGATTAGTCTTATTACAAGACAGCGTAGTTTATCAATTAATAAGCGAAAAAACACATAAGGTTCCTTAGTATATAATAACCTCCGTTTTCCTCGCGATACCATAAATTCCACTCAGATGGAAAGCAATTTCAAGTCCAAGACAGAAGTGTCTCGAGATATTTATCTTCACTAGGATTTGTGCATCTAATTTTAACTTTTGAAACTAAAGGACGACGTATGACGCAGTATTGAGTCAGGTCGATCTATGCCTTAAGCGTGCAGTTAACCTGAGACAGATTTGCATTTTTTTAGATCAATCAATTTATTTTAGACGGTCGGGAGTAGTGCGTGGTCTTGTTGAAGCAGGCAGCGAAGTATACTGTGGAGCGTGATACTCCAAGAACTATTGAGCAGCGCTTCAACATCACTAGTCAGTGGAAAGCCATCCTGTGTCAGCGTTCAAGAGAATTGTGTGTTTATTGATGTAGTAGACTTCCACTCGCAGTTTTCGAGAAGCTGTGCACGGTTAAGAGCTGAGGATTCTTCTGTTATGGGAATATATACTCAGAAGGGCCTAAACATTTGGATTGCGGGGGTTTGTGTTTCTACTTTCTTCACACAGAAAACTGCTCACAAGAGTCCCTACTTTGAGATTGTCTTGTGATATTACCAAGTATATTGCTACGAAAATTTAATCTAGACAACTCTGACAATTCTTTTATTTTTGAAGGAGTTAAACTATAATGTGATTGTGGAAAATGGGTATTATACATTAAATAACCAAGACTGCCATGGCTGCTCCAAGTAGTACCAGAAGAGGAGAGAGCACGATTGAGGAAGCTTTCGAGTTAGGGTTATCTGTGGCGACCTTGTTGCTGCACACAACACCAGAAGGCTTGTATGTCACTTTGTTTAACTGAGCTGCAATTTCAAGCGTTCTTCCTTGATTGTAAAAGTCAACTTCCAGGAAATTGGGTTGGCGACCAAATTCTGTGGTACAAGTCTGAGCCTGTTTCACCAACGAGTCTGCATTTGTGACATTGGCCAAATCCTTTTTGGGAACTTCTGCCTGAATACCAAACTGGCGCAGAGATTCGTACAAGAAGTGGTTCATGACATACATCATAGAATCAGGATTTGATGGATTCGTAGGGCGATCAATCACACAGCTGAAGGAGCTTTCGTTCATGTTTTGGTACGGTGTTTCAAACACATAATTAAATTCAGACAACAGCCTGTGAAACATGACGGATGAGCTTGTGTCTGTTGCCTGGCGATCTTTTTTGTTTTTCTCTTACCAAGGTACGCTAGCCTGATCAGCACCAGTATCCAAAAAGTTGACGACACGCTTTCCAGAAGAAATCATTTCTTGAAGGGTTGGCCATGTCCGACTTCCAACAGCTTGTGTGTAGGTGTAGTCCAGAATTCCACTTGCTTGATAGGCAGCCTGGAAGTCGGCAGCTTTGAAGTTTCCCATGTTATTCCACATGATCGTCAACACTTCGTTGGGGTTATTCTTCAACCAGGTGGTAATCGATGTTAAAGTATCTTTTGCCGAGCCAGCATCGAGAAGAGCACAGCTAGTATGACAAAGGCGGATGTTAACTGCACCGGCGCTCGTTCCATTCAAGGGCTTTACTGCCGATAGCTTCAATCCTCGAACACCATCAGCCAACTGGGAGCCAATAGCACACATCTGATTGGCAGCAGGACTATTTGTATATCCATACGAGTTGTGTGTCAGAACATAGGTGAGTGAATTATATGGTTTATTGCACAGTTCAGGATAGCCGTTGCAGCTTTGTTGTTGTGCAGTAACAGTGCTGATAGAGTAGGCTAACAAAGCCCCGAGAACAAGTGACGAATGCATAGAAAAAGAAAAAAGTGGCAAAATTGTGAAAAGGAAGAGAAGACTAGCCAGGAAACCTCTTCATTAGCTCGATTTATTTATGGCAATGCCTAAAAAAAACGCAAACTTTGGAAACAAGCGGCGCTGTTTTAGGCGGTTGATGAATAACAGTCCGCAAAAGGCAATACTTGAAAATCCTTTGCAGTCGGCTTGGCGATACAATAAAAATTAGCACGGCCCGTCATATCCTTAAGCAAAAGCTAGAATGTCGCAATACCTAAAAGGGAAACTACTAGAGTGTATTTGACGTCTTTTTGCTAGGATGACTTTTTAAACCTTTATGAGAGTATAAAATCTTTCAAATTGCACTTGTAATTAAGCAGTTTTAGCTGGATGTGCTACAGCTAAGCAATAAGAAGTAAACTGATGGTTGCGATGACACCATGCGCATACTTCTAAAAATCAGGAAAACCTCCTAGGGTAATGTGATGGCCAAGCGTGATCACTATCCAAAAAAGGGACAAGACAAGAGGCGCGTTGCGTGGGAGGATGGAAGAGTGAGGTAGCGAAATTCTATGTAGGTTGTACAGCCTTTGACTCCAGTAGCAGAATTCACGAGTGCTTTATTGCCGTCTCGTATGCCCCTTCTCTTTCTATCTTTTCTCTCTTTCTCTCTTTTCTTTTTTATCATTCTGCTCCTCTTTTCTCCCTTTCTCGAGCAGTAAAACCACCCCTTTCTCACTGGAGGGTTTATTGCTTTTTTTTTTCTGTTTGTTAACCTATTTCTTATGAAACGATCGTCAACGTATTCAGCACAAAGTAGCGCGTCAATGAGCGATTTAATGGCACAAGACAATACCCAGTTGCAAACGGCATGTCAGTGGATCGGTTCCATGGTACAACAACCCATTACAATAACCGATCTACACGAAAAACTAAGCAATGGTGTTCTTCTATGCAAGTCAGTCACATATCCATGAGTGCGTGCGTTTTAAAAAAGAAGAGAGTGGAAGAGGAGAGGGAAGAGAGAGAGAAAAAGAGAAAACAGGCGAAAGAAAAGGAAAAAGAAAGGGAAAAAAAGACTAAGAAAGGGAGGGAAAACACAACCAAAGGATATCCAACGGGGAAACCATCTTCTTTAGGGATCAAGTAGTATTGACGCACGGATCTTCTCTTCATAGGCTAATGAATACGTTACAGCCAGAGTCAGTTGCTCATATAAACTACAGTGATTGTACTTCAGCAAAGGTACATATAGTCAACAATTATCATTGGTAATTAACATCTGATTGTGGGGGTTAGGTCGACAATATCCGGCAATTTTTCGAGGCAGGACGAGAGGTCAGTCTAGAAAATGTGAACTCCTTATTTCAAATCCGTGTTTCTCATCCATATATAAACTTATAGTTCGGCCTAAAGTCTTCTGATCTATTTGAATTTGAGGATCTAATAGACGGCAAGAATATGACCTCTGTAAGGATCTTACTTCATTGACAATCTGCTCACAACGTTTTTTTTTTCCATAATTATCTTATTCAAGGTTGCAAACACAATTCTATCATTAGCCAATTTATCGCTAGACCTACAGCACCGATACCCTCACTATCGTACCAAACCAGACTATCAGTCCGAAGAGCCACCGGTGCAAACCATAGAACTCTATCCAGCATATCCACCCGATGACCATCACACGCTCGATATTCATTATAACCCGGAATACTCGGGCAAGGACGATCCGACACACACAGAGATGATACCTACACTGGACAACAGCAACAGCAACAAAGACCAATTTTATCAACCTCGCGAGCAGGGGAAGAAGGGGACCGCTGTGGAAGAGGAGACATCTTACAAGGAGAGCCATGGAGACAACAAATCAATGGACAGTGCGCCAGGAGAGAGAAATACCAATAATCAAACAATGCTGTCTAGGACGATAAGCATCGACTCAACGCATAGCAACTTACACAATGCGATGCCTATCCGCAGAGGATCAGCGACCTCGCTTCCTGATGAAGATAATTCATCATGGGGTGACGATGTTGTTCATCATATACCTGTGTTGAGAAGTTTTTCACACGAAGGTCCTTCAATGGATGCCAATGACGCGCATTCATTTATGAATGAAATGCTAGAGCAAGACGAACAAAGACATTCGAATGATAAGCACAACACATCATCGGGTGACAGTGGATACGGGACAACTCGTCAACAGCATCCGCGTGAAACCCCGTCGGTGCCTTTGCATCTTGTCTCCTTGTTCAGTCCTACAGATACGAATGATATAGGCAGTGAACCAGTGGATCAGGAGAGGTGCAGTGAAGAGGACCTCCCACACCAATCAGGGCCTGACTACATTCCAAACGCCCTTTCACTCCCCGTGTCCGAGCCTTGCCCTCCTATGCGTCGCAAGAGCATGCGTTGTCTGGATACAGAAGATGATGACCACCTTGCTCTACAAAAAACAGCGTCTGTTCGATCATGGACATCTACTACTTCTTATTCATCATCCACGGTATCCCGACTTGCGCGTCTTTCACAGTTATCATTCTCCAAGAGGCTGCCTATACGTCAAAAGGTACCGTTTCATGCCCGATACCAAGAATGGACGGATCAAAAGATTCGTAAGAAGCAGGATGAGGCGGAGGAGATAAAAAAAATAGATACAACCGAATCCACTTCATCTACCGCCGAACCCAGAGCAGAACAGCGTAAACCCGGGGCCATTGCCCGAGTGCGACGATCAATGATATTTGGGGCCAATGATTTTGAGGTTCCAGCATGTTTAGAAGGCCCTAATCCGTCGGTATCATCACCCATCATCAAAGCAGATCCTACACAAAAAGCAAAGGAGATTAAAACGCGAAGTAAACGAGGACAAAGCTTTAGTAGCCGATTTAACAAAACACGACGTGAGCTATTTGCTGCATTACGTCCAGACAACCAACAGAAAAAATCCGAGGAAGCACGTCCAGCAAGTCCTGCTCGGGCACAATCTACTCCTGAGCAAGAGACTCGGCCACATACCCTTTCTAGGCGAAAATCCACTGGCACAATTTCCCATAGACAGACCAAACGAACAGTGAGCGAAATTAGCGACGAAAGTCTTGATTTATTGGATGATACCGGCAATGTAAAGGCACGATATGTAAGTAAAAGTCAGTCATAAGCGATGTCTCTAAAACCGGTGTAGAAAATTGGAAATTCCATCGGAAAAGGCCATTTTGGTACAGTGCATAGGTACGAGGTATAGTCTTGTTTCTTGCAGGTCTCACCACGTTTTTCTTATTAGAGCTCTGAATCTACGGACAGGCCAGATGGTAGCAGTAAAACGTATCAGTCTAGATGCTACATGTAAAAAGGATTTATCAGATGTTTTGGTACGTGTGTTATTTCTGTATCCGAAATCTGTACTTATCAACCTGTAATAGCAAGAGGCACAGATTCTCCAATCGTTAACACATCCAAACATTGTCAAATACGAAGGATTCATCCAGACATCGGAGCATATGAATATTGTTTTAGAATACGTCGAAAACGGTTCTTTACTGAATACTTTAAAGGCATTTGGGAGTTTTCCCGAGAGTTTGGCAGCGAGTTACTGTCTACGTATCCTCGAGGGCCTCTGCTACCTGCACGAACGTGATGTCGTCCACTGCGACCTCAAGGCCGCCAATATTTTGACTACCAAAGCAGGAAATGTTAAACTTTCAGATTTTGGTGTGTCCTTGAATCTGAAGTTAAAAGATACCGAAGCGGGAGTAGTGGCCGGGACACCAAATTGGAGTAAGTTCATGCAATTTCATTATGCATTTTCTTTTTAAAAATAAGGGGAAAACAATGCAAAAAGATGATGCTGATAATCCCTTTGTACATAGTGGCTCCGGAAGTAATTGAGCTCAAGGGTGCATCTACAAAATCAGACATATGGTAATACAGCAAATATGACTGAAATTTTTCATCTGATGTGCAATGCAGGTCCCTGGGATGTACTGTGATAGAACTGTGTACCGGCAAACCACCATATGCAAATTTGATTCCCATGACGGCTCTCTTCCGAATTGTCGAGGATGATCATCCCCCGCTCCCGGATTCCATATCCGAAGTAAGTCTCATATGCATGATATATTAGATCTAAGCAGGAAACGACAGGAATTGTGCGATTTCCTCAAACTCTGCTTCAACAAATCTCCCAGTGACAGGCCAACAGCTGTGGAACTACTAAATCATAACTGGATCAAGAAAAACAACGGCGATGATAACGCCTTACACCGTCGTGACGAGAGAATGCCAATCTCGCCGATCGTTGAAGAAGGACCAGAGCATATACTGCCCTCCCATATAAGATCACAACCATTCCAAAAGTCGTCTTCAGCCTCCGCTAGCATGATGATGATGGAGCCAATAGCACTCGACGCGCTACCTGTACTCGGTCGCAAAACCACACCGAGGATGAGGATCCACGAGCTGGAGCCTAGCAGATCACAGTCAACCCCTCACGTAGTAAAGACTCCTGCTACAAGCGTACTAGCAAATAAGTTCCAGGAAAGACACACTATCCCTGAGAAACGTGAACATCACTTCGTCAAAGGCTCATTTGCAAAAGGTTAGTCCACTATCTCCCGAAATCAGATTATTTATAGGTTTGGATAGCTGCAATACGCTGCAAAGCATGTCAATTACCCATCAAGCAGAAAGCGCTTGTTTGCGAAGGTAAGATAAAATGACTATGACACTGGTCCATTCTAAACCTCTTGAAGAATGTGGATTAATCTGCCATGACAAATGCAAAACGAGCACAAGCTGCTTCAGCCCATATCATGCTTTCTCGCCAGAGGTAAACATTCTTCTTTAGTACGTAATGAGCATCATCTCAATTCGGCTTATTAGGTAGATCAGTGTGAACAAAATGTAAATCTATCAGAACTTTCTCATACCACACGAACGGAGAAGACTGTGCCTGCTACAGATATCCCCTCCTCTCATATATCGTCTACTCGCCGATCAACCTCCAGTCAGGAAGATAGCATACCAGTACCAGTCCGACCTACACCCTCGGTATCATCTCAATTGCGCCAGCGCACGCGAAAATTATCCAAGGTGCTGACGGTCGGACGACAGACCCCACAACAGCAACGGCGGATGCCACAGAGTAGCCGTAGCTGCGATACCCTTACTCATATTCGTGAAGACAAGATGTTACCCTCTGCAAGTTCAGGCCATACATCTACTACATCTGTAGAAACTGAATCTGACTCTACCCACAAACATAGAAAAAACAAGCGGCGACCATCTCACCCAGATGACTGCATTATTTCTTGATTGTAGCACACTAATACAAAAACTACTGCACACCCAGACCACACCCATACTGCGCGCGTGCAAATATAAAATTTTCATAATTTGCTCTTCTTCGGATAGTTGTTTAGTAATGGTTCTTGTGGACGGGTATAGCCGAATAAGACAGGATTGTGAATGGCGGCATCGAATCGAGTTTCCTGTCGGTGTATAGGCCGGGGATTTCCAAACACAAACGCAGGGTGTACTTTCGACGGATCCGTCGAAGGGTGAACGGGACGATTAGTAAGTTTGGGGTTGAATTGCGTGAGGTGATGGTACATGGTTAAAGAAACGTTTCATATGGCTGTGGGAAAGACGCACAGGCTTAACCCCCGCTACGGAATTTAAAAAACCCGGCACCACCTTGTCGTATGAGAAATGAAGATGCACAGAAGGTGTTGCGGTATTCTTAGACTGCACTGTATGTTACATGTAAACAAAGCTTCATATATACTGTATTTTAGCGTGTAATAAGTTTAAAGCATTTGATTAGCTGCAGTGTCTCGTATTCGCTGTTGAAAAAATTATCACTATAGCTGCCTTAGATGCTCTAAAGTACGAGTACGACCTTCTAGAGAATACGTATTTAATATTTTGGCAAACCATACCTATTTTTGTTGTTATCTCCAATTACGTGCACAAATGCTATCTGTGCCAATTAATGAACCGTGCCTGTTACATTGTGTGATCCCAGCGAGTACAAACTTATATACGCATTTGTTGTCCAGACGTAGAAGGTAACATTCGTATGGGAACGATAAAATAATAGCAGTGACCTTCAATAGCGGTCTTTCTGTATATGGAACCTCTCATTTTCCATTATCGACAATTGCTCCCAGTCTTGATTTATAGATGATGAGGAACAAGGCATGCATCCAAACAGAGCTTCGAAGGTTCACAAAAACAACAAAAAAAAACACCCTCTACACGTTATAAAACTGGCTTTAGAATGCCATTGTGTTTCACTTTAAAAAGTGCAGTGTGGCTCTGCTCTAGACTCTAGCAACGGTCGACACTCATTTACATTTCGATTCTCTCGTAGGTGCGAAGACAGTGGATGGCAAAGGAAGTCGCTTTGACCACAGGTACAAGCGTTTGATCTGCTCATAACTGTTTCAAAGATATAATTATTACCAAGAAAAACGTTTGACTGATGGGTAAAGAAGTCTGGTGTTGGAAGCTACGGCAAGCTGACCGACTTTGGTTACCGTAAGGCACTGTCAGATGTTTTCGAAGGTCTAATCAGCATGGTATTAGATCTGGTCAATCATTACTTAGTGACAGTCGCTATCGCAAAAAGTGTACGCAACAAAGACGACTTTAAAAGAATCGCCGAAGTAGGAATAGTGGGAGGAGGTAATGCAATTAATTATTCCAGAATAGTTACTCCCAGATAAGATCATCGATCTCGTTGTGAATACAGTGTTTTTCCTATTTATTTATGGATTCAATAAACACTAGTAAGCAGTATACAAAGCAATTAAATATTACAGGTTCAATCATTCGAGTATTTTTTGAGCTGCCTTAAATATGCGAGCGGTGTTTTCTTCAGCCTGACGAACAAGCGAGGTATCCTCCTCCTCCAATGCTTCTTGTATGGCGGGAAGAATTTGGCTTCCGTAACCTTTCCATAAACCGGGTGCGTATACAGTATGCTTGTACCACGGTCGGCTGATCAGACCGTTTGGATCAATTAAGGCGCGTTCAAATTGTATCAGCTGGTCGTTAGTCTCGTCAACCTGCTTCTTCCATTTCTTTTTTAGGTGTGATTTCTGTTCGACTTTTGATCGCAATTTGTCCATTTTTTTATCATATTTTTCGCTTGTCTTTCGTATATCTTCAGCAGCAACCGTTAGTTCTGGCAAACGGGCCCAGCTCTTGCTGGATTCGACCACAGAAACATAGTATGTCATCTCCTTGCCATAAGTAGATGTATACATGGGCAATACAATATCACTCGATAATCGTAGCGTAAGTAAGCCCCATATTCTGACCATGCTTTGGTGGTATTCATACGTAGGATCGCCAAACTTTTCCATCCAGTAGATGCTAAGATGTAAAGTGTGAGAACGCGAAGATGAAATGGCATCATCGCTAAGCGTGTCCAACGTACCTATCATAGATACTATGATATACTCCCTTTGGACCACCGTAGGTTAATGAAAGACTGCTGATACCAATGTGATGAAAAAATCCAACAAAGTCGGACCCTGCGCCCAGAGGCGATGCCAACGGAATGAGCGGATCGGCTTCCGGATCTGACGGTATTCTCTGCAAGTCCTCCATCCATGCTTCGTACACTGTCTTGCTTGTGTGAGGATCAATGACTGTACGGGTAACTTCGTAGAGTAGACGGTGGAGCATCGGAGAGGCAGACGCGCTAAAGTGCGGCCCGCGAACTGCCACGTCAACGTTTAGATACGCTACAGCCTCTGCATGTAACCAATCTTTGTGATCTTCAACCCATTCCGTTGATCCAACAGTGCCATACTCCTCTGCATCCCATGAAGCAAATATAATTGTTCGTCGTGGGCGCCATCCTCGTTCAAGTAGTATACCAAAGGTACGAGCAAGTTCCATCTATTACAGCTATATGTTAGGAGAATTAATTCATTTCTGGACGTACCAAGGATGCAGTGCCTGATACGGGGTCGGCGGCTCCGAAAGCCCAGGCATCGCGATGGTTTCCTAATGGTCATTTGCTTTTGATTAATGCGCAAAACAACAAATAAATGGAAATTTACCAAGGATCACAACTCTGTTGGGTTCCACTGTGCCTTCAATTCTACCAATGACATTCCAGACCGGCTTTATCTTGTAGTCATTTAGATTGACCAAGTTAACGGATGCCTCGCTCGGGCCTGTGAAATAGCTAATATTCGAAAGACCGCCGACCCAATCTTTCTGAACTTCACCATGGTTTTCCAAAGCTTCCAGCAGTGGACGGGCGTCACGCCAAGAGATCGGCAGTGACGGGATGTGAGGTACTCCTTTGGATTCATTCAATGGGACACGTGTTGCATTCTCCGTAGATGGATAGCCTGGTGTAGTAGGATCACCAGCTTCGATAGAAAGAAAATGAACGGTTCCTCGTTGAACTGTCGATTCCGAGTCCCTATTGATAAGGTTGGTCAGATGAGTCACTTGTTTCTCGGATGATGCCGGTCTCACCAAGGGCCATCAGGAAAAGGTTTGGGCAATAGCTCCTTGTTGATCGGTCCGCTGTCGATGGGATCCGAGAAAATAATTACACCAATACCCCCAAAACGTTCAGCCGCCATAACTTTCACACCACGCGCAATCTTGCCATAGCGGACCAACGCAATCGTGCCGGTGAAGTTAAAGCCCGTGTCTTCTAGTCTCTTAAAGTCGGCGAACTGACCGTAGTTAACGTAGACCAAAGGCCCAGTAACGTTGCCATCGGCAGAATAGCCTGACGTGTAACCAGTTGGTTATCACAAAAAAATTTGCTTCTTTGGTTATTACCGTGAAATGTCGGAGGCACATCCGACCGTTTGCTTGACTCGTCCTCGTCCAGCGAGTCTTCCTTCAACGTAGCCTCGAACTCCAGCTCGGGTGGACTTACAATAGCCAACCGACGTGATTTCGGCAGGTTTAACATAGGCCAGTACGTTTCGATTTTTGTGTCAGCGATACCGAAGGATACAAGTTTATCTCGAGTCCACTCGGCAAGTTCCCTGTCTCTCTCCGAGCCTGCAATATGAACTTCAGAGGCATATTTGTGGAGAAACTCCCGAATATGCTCGCTCGACGGGATTTCCCTGATTAGTTCAGCCGGGTCTTCGATCGAAGACTCCGTCAACATTTCTTTCTCGACCTCGTCAACTCATGTATGTCGCTTGGTGTTGCTTACCACGATATGTCGGATTCCAGTTACCGAAGGACGCATTTAAAAGCAGGAAGAGTGTTGTACCACATAATACAGTCAAGAGCCACCTCAGAGATAGAGACAGCGCGTTTTCTTTTTTTATGTACAAGGAAGTATACATCTCCGGACTGATGTACGGAGGACCGTACCACGACGGATGTTGTGGTGTTAGTTTTAATCTTTTCTCGTATTGTGGCATCCGTCTTCGTTTCCTCCACAATCCACCTCCTCAGTTCCGTATTTATAGTTGGTTTGAAACTAGTTCCGCGTGTGCTACCTAACCAAACAAAGCAAAGTCCCGGTCTCGTGACAACAATTAAAAAGTATCTTGTTTCGGTTTACAAATGCAGCAAGCTTGAAAAGTTTAACGTTGCTACTATAGTCGATCATTTGTCAGACTGTGACATTCAAGGAGTGATCATGGTTTAGGCGTAATGCATTGCGCTCCGAGTTAATTTAGGCGGCTAAAAGAGTAAAAATTTGACATCCTGTTAAAGCCAGCAGCGTACTTTTCCTACTAAAATTGTCTTCCTCGAATTTCTGCCTCAATCATGCAAACCAATTAAGCTTGGGAAGCTGCATCCCTGTAGTTTGTACGTTAAATAGTTTGATTGCATATCGCCACAAACACTAAAATTCCCACCACTGGTTTTCTTTCCCGGCGTTTGCTGTCCGGAGTGGGCGCCAGATACTGTAAGCTTTGTGCTCCCCTCCCTTATTCGCGTCAATCATTACTCACTATATGCTGATACCTATTGCTCTTTGCATCGATATTATTCCACTCCTTGTGGTAAGGCAAAGTATTATTGTACAACTTTTCTGATCACGTATCAACGTTACCACCCTTTAGCTACTTCCAATTTATTTTACACGGTCTTTTAGTTCGCCTCCAGATGAATTTTATTGCCGTTCTTTTGACAGATAAAGTTCCTTTGGTTTTACACACGGTATACCCTCCACATCAATGAGCCCATATAATTTATGTCGTACATTTCTTTTTTGGCGGACAAACGTACCAAGTGATCACTCTGTTTTTTTTTTGTCAATTAAAACTAGTTACAGTCGATCTGGGCATCCGAGAAACTTCAATGATCATCCGTCAATAAATAAAATAGCAGCACTTTCAAAGCTCCGAACTTTATATGCTTTTATATTTGTTTCTGTCATTGCTCGACCGTTTTGGCTGCTTTGCTGAACATTATGTTGACTACTAGCGACTATGATGTGTAAGTTTGTTGCATTAAGAAATTATCGATCATGTTAATGGTTAACGAACAAAGAAAATTGCCTTTATCCTTTGAATCTTTATGTGGAATCTATGTTCCTGATCTTCTCTTATCCTTGATCTCATATGACTCCTAATTCATTCCCATTGATTCGTACACTAAAAGCCTGATTTACTTGATAACCCACGATATCCCAATTATTTACAGTAGAAGCCAATGCATGTTAGTTTGTAGAAGTTCGTAACAATTATAGTGACATGGTCTCGGCCAACGCCAAATGTTTCATTCTCAGTGCAACGATAGTTACCATATTTATAGTATGCTAGACGCACCGAAGGTACATCGGGACAATAGCGGACAGCACTCCCATCCCTAAATGAGGCCATAAAGGTGGATTAATTGAAGGCTCTTCTGTCAGTTTGGTTCTTCTTTCATCAAACAGAGAAATCGTCCTCTATCTGTATAGTTTTTCTCCCTTCTTCAACAAGTATATGTTCTAACAACCGCGGGAAAAGCGGTCTAAGTCTGCAAGATGACCAAGCGCAAAATCAGTCAGGTTTTTTTCCTGCCATGATATCGGCAAAAAAAAAAGAAAAAAATAACAATGGTTTAGTTCAAATTTCTAACCCTATGTACTCATGATATGGTCAAAACAGCCATACAATTGCGAGGGGTTCTTCCTATCTAGGAAATACCGCGCAATGAAACCTGGTTATAGCAATCATAACCGGCAAAGAAACCGTCTACCGCAAGGTTAAAAAACAAAATGATTATGACTGAAAGCAATAGAGTTTCAAAAAATAGCGCCAACAATGCCGGCTTCCGAAACTGCAGAAAACATGGCCATAGGTTTTGAAAGTATGTACGTTACACAATCCTGCGATGATGACGCTGTAAACGTATTTGTAGGAAGTGTGTAAAATAGGCAACCGATAAAGAGCGTGGAATTGTAATTGTTCTTTCTTTGAAATTCCTGTTTATTAAATGTATTTCCACCCTACTATAACTTTTTCGTCTAATAAGTGATGCAATATCTGGCGATCCGTTGGGAAAGATGAATAATGACATTTACTTAAGTGGCGAACAAAGGTTGCGCACACGGTACAGTATGATTTGGGATAAAGGTTATTTGGACTAAACAACAGACAAAAAGATACGAGAAATCATGATCACGGGTAGATGAACATCCTTACTGGTATGCTTTTTATGAAATAGAGCCAAAGAAAAAAAAAGGAACAGAAGATGGGGCGCATGATAAGGTTTCTTATAGTGAATGTAGTGAAATTCCGTCTATTGACATTTTTTGCTTTTCAAGTTTATCCTTGGAACCTGGTAGTGACTTTTTTCTTAAATGTGTCAAAAGTTATTGTGCATAACTTAGGGAGGTTGCCGATAATAGGGAGTATTTATTATGTCAATGGTTGACTGTTATATGTTCCTTTTGAGACAACCGCATCTAATACTTGGTAATTTGCGCTGTTATACTATTCTGCAAAGTTGACACTATAAAATGATGACACTTGTTTTCTGACAGGAGAGTCTGGTGTAAGGGACTGGGATAGTTCCTTTGTTTCGATCCCTTACGAATATAGACCCTGAACGGGCTCCTAAAATAACCAGATCCACAGTATTGCAGAAGTAGCAATATGCACAATCTCTAACAAGAGTTACGCTCTGTAAGGTATGCGCATTTCATTGACTTTTAAGTACTTCTATTCTTGACAATGCCATATATATGGAGAATCGCCCTTCATTAAATGATGGTAATCATAAGGAATAGCCGAAGCGCCATCGGTCTTAGCAGTAGGCGTCTTTTCTGTTCTCTTTACTGGCATGCACGCAAGTTGACTAGTAGAAGGTTTTTCGTTTTTGTTTGTTTATGCAATTTCTCCTTTATGAGGCTTCTTTCGCTTCTATCTTCTTAATACACAATCGAATGCCACATTGTAGATGATCAAACCTAAGTTTTGATTTAAATTGAGTACATAATTTCAGAAGGCTTCGTTTTACCTTCCCATGGCATCGTACGCGGTGTAGAACGAGGAACCCATCTCTCCCCAGTCTTCATCGTCCCAACGTGCCTCTTCTCCCAGCTCTATAGCAAGAGCTGGTGACGTCTCCAGCAGAGTGTGAAGAGAATAAACTGTGTCGCTTGCTGACAATCGTCCGTTATAGCCAAAAGATTGCGAAAAACTTGGGTATAGAACACCTTCCACTCCCTGCAGCTGACACATGGCCTCGACTTTTTTCTTCAGTTCCTTCTTTGTACTCAATTCCATATGCGTATATTGTTGTTTTGCCTGTTTTAATGAGATACTAAACCAGAGTTGAGAATACGGATGTAGATGCGGTATTTTATGAGATAGCTTACCCTTCTGTCGCTAGCATATTATGCAGACGAACTAATCCAGCTTCTGTTCGAAGTGACAGAATTTCGCTAATATATGGAGAATGTACCATGCTATCATACAAGTTCCAATGCCGGAATAGCATGAATCTATATTCATCCTCCATGCGAATACTGCCTTCGATCATCCCATCATCTTCACCAACGTTCAAACGAGCAACTTCGTCCGAGAGGCTTCCTACATGCTCTAGATATTTGTCCGTGTCGATCTGCTCAAAAACGTACTGTGTAGTGACGCCAATAATACACCACCTATGTCTGAGCATTAAGTTTACACTATTTTGTCTGGTATAGACCTGTTACCATAGTAGCTGATTATTGGCCTGCGCCAAATCTGTTGCAAGCGCATACGCAATTGCAGACGAAGAGTATCCATGATAAGCGGGGACGTCGTGGTATTTTACTAGTTCTCGTATTTTTTCCTGCCTTTGCATGCGTTGTTCTACGCGCGATGTACCCGCAGGGGGGCTATTTAGTCTACGTCTTTGTCGCGGTCGGTCGCTCTGCAACCTTCCGAACTCATCTTCTTCTTCCTCATCATTTGTTGCACTGGAATCAGAATCCGAATCCGAATTGGCATCGTACTACAATATGGTTTCAGTTCTTATTGTAAATTGACCATGCTCATACTACCTTCATTGATATGTGTGCGTCAATAATCTGATCCATGCGTTCAGAATCGGTCGAATCATCTAACACATGCACGTTCGTTTGTTGCGGGAGCAGATTATCGATATTGAACGGTCTGTTATTATCAATGACGTATATATTCACTGAAGCGGGGAACAACTGCGTAATATCGATCGCGGCACCACAGTTGATCATGACAACAGATCGCATCTGATGGGAAGATAAGTTCGAGGTCGGACGATCTGGGAAATCACCTTTGTGTTTTTTGCTTTTAGATCAGCAGCAGCCTTCAGCAGCTCTTCCTGACTGGAGACGGGTATAATTCTATGCTGTATGAAGTCGCTTTTGAAAAGGCCCTGATAAACAAAACATCAATGAGGGATAAAGAAAGCTGTCATATATTACTTGAATAATTCGACATGTACACAGAGCATCGACATCGGCAGACACAAACAAAATGCAGCTTCCAACATTGGAGCTGCGTTTAATACCCTCATAGGTTTTTTCGTAATTCTCTCTTGTAATTCTGACCATGCGCGTGAACTGGAAAGCGGCTTTAAGAGGAAATAAACGCAACGCGTCCCACCAGCTAGGCGCGGCGCGCGCTACCAAAAATCCGCGTCGATTCCCCAGCCACGCAATGGTGTGGTTGAGTTGCCATAGCAGGATTTCTCCGTTTTCAGACGACTCCTGTTCAGTTAAGCTTTACATTATTCCTTAGCTTGTTTGCATAAATTTCTCTTTACTAGGAACTGTATCTGAATTGTCCGTCCATACATGTCCAAGGGGAAGCGACAGTGTACGAAGGTAGCTCATGAGAAGTTGTACAAAACAAATATCGCATACGCTCTTCATAATTGAAAGCACTGATAGGGAAAAAGCTATCGTGTTTATTGGCTATGTCGAGATTCCAAGTTCTCAAAGATAACAACGTGTTGTTGTACGTGAACTGATTGATCATAGATCGATGATTAGATCCAGATGATATGTAAATACAGGAATCTAGAATAGCTGTCCAACTTATGTACAAAGAGGTACATATCACTTAAATTGTACCCGAATTTAGGACAGATGAACAGATCAGAGGATGTCGAGCTCATCATTTTTACCGATCACTAGAGCTTTAAGCTTTTTCCCATGGGCACGGTACGGGTGACCTTCACGGAAGGCCACTGCCGCTTAATACGAGTGTATGCGACCAAACTGTTGGCATGAAACGCGCTAAATGAAAGAAAATGCATCGTTTTAGGTCTTCTGATGTTGAGTTTCGTTAGAAGTTGACACTTTTTAATCTCAATCTTTTGCACGGTTTTTTCATCTCAGAGAGTCTTTTTTTTTTTCGTAGAAAACTACAGGAAAATCATTCGGCAGACAAAGAAATGGAAGGCTAACATGCGATACAATATCATCTGGTTCGATGAACTGAGATTCACGGCAATTAGCCACACCACTAGATCATGGGTGTGACTTGAAGGCATGTGCTAGTATATATTTAACAGAAGTCTAGAATGCAGGAAGGCCAAATAAAACAATACATCGGAACTGTTTGCTTTGCCAAATGCAAGTATCACGATTTATTCAGTAATAACGCTCGTTGTTGCACAAGACAATGAAAGTGAAAAGGGTGTATTTGTAAGCAGAGGATTTCTGCAACCGTTCACCTGACATTCTTTCAGTCTAGGTTCGACAGATGCAAGGTCCAGAAGGGTGATGGACGCTTCATCCATTCCGCGTCGGATATCGAATTTAGTTTGTATCAGGATGGAAAGGGTGATTCGAGGTCAAGTGCCTTTCTAAACCTAAAGGTAGTTAACTTGCGCGGAAGAAAACTTTTTCATGTGAAATAAATCAGGAGGACGGTATATCCCCCTTAGCTGACACAGCCACGATTTGACGTGATACTGGTTATTGAAAGGGAAAACACTAAATATTACGTTAATCTAGGACCCATGTTTACGGTAAGAAAAGACAAAATATGCGTCGTTAATATATCGATATTCGTCAGCGATCCAAGAAACTTGTAGAAACTTGGTTCCAAGGCGACGAAAATTTGTTCGATTAGCGCACATATCTGTAACGGTAAGCATCCCGATACATGTCACCTTACCACTAACACGATGCAAAGATCCAGGAGAGTAATGTCGCAACGTTTAATGGCGGGTTTGAATTAACTACCTTTGGATGTAAATGGAGTTGCAATGTGTCCAGAAATAAAACGCCTCTTGCCGGCAGTATGTGCTACACCTTGCCGCCTCAATATCGCAATTCATGTATAAAACCTATTTGCATTGCAGTCATTCCTAGCTCAAACGCATCGTCAAGATAGCCATTATATTTTCATTTCGTTCTGTATCTCTTTGAGTCGCACTACAGGTTAGAAGCATAGGAGAGATTCTGCGATGTGGCGTATTCGTGGGTGATGGCAATTGTGGAATACGTTTGACGCCTGCGTCGCATTTGGACTCCGGCTCCTGTGCCCCTGCACCAATAGACAGTACCAGACGGCTTGCCTTCTCCGACTTGCCTAGCCATCCCCAATGGCTATTGGATCAGCGTTTGGGAGTTGATCATAAGCTACATTACTTGGCACACACTGCTTAGCTTTCTTCGTATATCCTGCTCAGCTTTCTTCGTATATCCTGCTCGAACCTGAAAGTAAAGCAGGTTAGTATGCTGCTTTACCCAAGTTGATAGGTGCATGTTATATTAGAATCTTATGGAGCAAGCAACTGTACTTTATTTTCTGACACAGGAAAGCCACTAGATACCTTTACGTATAGGGAATTCGTAGCAATTGAATCGTTTGGAGTCCTTCCGAATTTTCTCACACGCCAAAATGTTATACGTACATTGTCAAGCGCAAATGGGTGGTGACTTACGGTGTGTTAGAAACAGCTGACACTGTTCCTGGGGATGAATAATGAGACAGATAGATTTGATCTCCATTTGCTCTTCCATAGTATAGAAGGACCTTCGGGAAAAAAAAGAGAGACATGGATTATGGATGTTCTCCCCACATGCTAGACAATGAAAGATAACTGCACTCGTCGGCATCGCCACCGCATGACGCCCACATTCAGTCGCAGATTCTTTACAATATCGCGACATAAATTTTTCAAATACTAGCGACAACCGTATTACTAACCTGCGCACACGATCCAAAAAATAACGGGTACTATCAAATCGGTATAAATATTACTACGAGATACACTAGCATCTAGCAACAAGAGCATGATTCAAAGCAGTCAATTGAGCTGTCGGTACTAACAGCAGTATGATAAATCAACAATATATACTTAGTCCATTAATGGTACTTACCGCTTCCCCGGCTTCTGTCGACAGGTAGATGCATCAAGGATCGAAAATAGGTCGATCGCTACCCACTACGCTTGGTCGAAGTTAGACTATTCTTTTCGCCGCTTAAGTTTTGGTTTAAGATTATTGTAAGAGAGAGCAAACTCGCCAACCCAGCTTGAATGTCATGATTTTAAGCTGTTCCACCAGCTATATAGACAATGCATTCAGAATTTACATAGTAGGAACTGGCATCGACTTCACATATTACCAATGCCCGTTAATAAGTCTACAGCCATTCGGATAAACAACTTCTAAAAGTAGACTGTGCACGTTTGCGAGGACCGAACTTCCTTAAACATTGCCACCGCAATATATCTTCTGTGTCTCACACTAAGTTACTTTTTCCCCTCTGCGATGACCATTGGTTCCATAACCAATGCGTGCTCCTTAAGTTCTTGTCACCACCACCGAAAGTACCTTTCTGTCACTGTCTTGTGGTTCTCTTTCACCTGTGACCTTTCCCTTTTCATCCACGACTACTTCATCATATACACGTGCTCGCTATAGATTTTATGCGATTTTTCCTTCCTACGAACAACTAGAGTAGACGGAAGTCCTAAACGTCTATTGGTACTTCATTCATAACAACACACACCAGTTTCTCCATTGTCTTGACTTTTGTCACAGCCGCTTCTTTTAGCTCACTTTCCGTAGCAAAGATGTCTAAACATGACTACAACTATAACATCATGTAACAAACGTGAACAACCAAAAAGGTATTAACGATTTTGTGTCACTCTCGGTTCGTTCGAAATCTCTCCAAAACACTATTGTATCCGATGACTTTGCTGCGATACCAATTGGCTTTGATAATGTCAGCATCATCGGTCCAATAATCGATTAGTTGACTTCGTTATAACATATCTACAGATTAACATACCAATTGATTGTGTATATTGGGCATTTTCAGAAAAAAAGTAGACCATACTTCCGGCAAGCGGACTACCAAGACGTGCCTTAGTTCTGCCATTTAAGCGTCCGTACGATTTTCCAAAGAAGATTAAATTAACTACTTCAAAGCATTGTAAATGTAACACTTTAAAGGAATATATGCATCTACTAAATATTAGCTAATGTTGAGGAGCAGTGAACTTAAGTGTAACGAAATAGGTCCTTTTGCAGGAAACCAAAATGCATGGATCTGAGTAATGGGTCGGGTCATTTGTGTTTTGAAATAAAAATGACCCACCCTAAATAAAGATCAAAGGAAGAAGACAGTTGCTTTTTACCCTGTCCAAAGGTACATTCCCGGTACGTATCGGGATATACAGTTAATGCAGTACAAAGATGAGCGAAGCGGTCTTTTTCTGGAATCACCGAGAACAGCGCATCTGAAGTCCGAGTGGGAATAAGCCAGAATTGGGATAGGCACGTCATATTGAGTTTCGCACTTTCTTTATTTTATTTTTTACTTTTTCTTGTTTGAGTGATGAACCGTGGTCCTATCGTCTTGTGAGTTGTGACCAAGTCTAGAACATTAGCTAAATCGAAATTTTGCAATTCTTCATTAGAACGATCGATGAAGCAGAATGGCTTTTGGATCAGATTCCACCCCCTGATGCAGAGGAAGATGCCATGACAACGAATATGCGAAAGAGGCTTCAACAGTTATTAGCGGAATTACGTAAAGGAGCTGAAGGTAAAAAGATATATAGATATCCACTGAGAGAATAGAAACTTAGTATCAGACAGGCGCAGGTGACAACAGACAGTGAGAAGCATGCAAAGCAAGTACGCTTTTGGCTAGCACAAACATTATAATCTCGATAATGGATTAAAATTAAGATATGCATTCTATTTGAGAAGTCTAGACCTGTTTGTTTTTCATCAAAGTATTATGATGGTTTTCATACTTTGAAAATACCAGAGAAGCTTTTGGGCATGTAACACAAAGACTTTACAACATGTTACGATACTATTTGTGTTTCCCTGTGTTTTTCAATGTTACTGAACGTGCACTTAGATTAAAATATTCTTCCAACGTGTTAAAATTTGTTTCTGTGACCAAATTTTATAGGAGTTTACCAGCAGTAAAATCTCATTAAAACTTTTTCAGATTTTTTTATGCTGCAATTCGGATTCTGTTTGCATAAAGGTATGTTTTTAAAAGTGAATTAGACCTTTCAGATGCACTAACATGGCTATACGCGTCGTGACGGTTTGCTAATGCAAACTACTTTATTGGATAGCTCACTCCGACACTGCTTTATAGGTCTTCCCTAAAAGTTTAGTAAGCAATGAATAATCGAAAACGTACAATGTTAATTCAAAATTCGTTGTACATAAATATAAATGTTATAATAAAAAAGAGAGGATTTAGTATTTTCGATTAAGCAATAATGGCGATATTTTGACGTGTTGAGCATGGCGACTTTTCGCAACGATATAATTTTCTCCTTGGAAGAGATTTATAATTAGTCTTGAGTCTAGAACATCGAACGTCCAACCAACCAGCCACACCTGAAGTAAACTTAACAACACTTAGAAACCCTTACCTTTCTCTTCCTTTTTTTTTCTCTCACTTGTGTATTTTTCTTTAATTTTGACTTTAGGTCTTGGACGTGTCCTTGACTTATAGCCTTACTATAAATGTCGCTCTTACATTATCTTATTCCATGCGACGTAGTTTTTTATTGCAAATATGCACTTCCACTGATTGCTGCGAGCCCTGAACAATTTGATCTAGACGGATTCCATTCTCTCATTCCGAATGACAATCCGAATGATCTCTACCTTACTATGGACGAAGCTTATAACCACTTTGAACAAAATACTGACGCACAATACGAATTACACCCAAGATTTGGTCGATATGCAAGTAAACATATCCATTTTTATATCTCGAGTTGCTAAATCGTCTGATGTCAGGTGTGGGATTTAGCTGACCAATGGTATCAGAAATGGAATGTCGTTTTTTCACTCGAACATATGTGGAATTGGCTCCCCTTCGACGTCGAATTTACCGAAAATTATGAAGAACAAGATATTCGCAGTGGAAGAAGTGGACACACGACTACCATACGAGCTTCAGATCTTGAACGACGTTTCAATACTGCCAATATTCAGCCTTGGCTTGATCACATTACACTCCGCCACCACCTTCATCCAGAACACCGACTGCTTTTGGAAAAAGTCTGCAAATATCTCGTTGAATGGCATCAGACAAACCGACCACTGGCACTAGCTGGCGCATGTAAATTAAACGCCATTCCACTTTTCCCTCCTGGCTGGTTTGTTGATAAACAACAACAAAACCATAGCGATCACGAAGGTATTGCTCCTTCTTATATAGCCCGGTTCGTACCACCATATCGCCTGACACAGACCCCTGTTCCAGAACGGTGGGACGAAGTTTTCCTAAAAGGGCTGACGGTTCAGGTAAGAAAAAAATAATAATAGTCATCGGGTCGTTGAAATCACACACAACTAGTTTGATATCGATCCCGGTATGATTGCTATGGTCACCTCAACAACACCTATTTACGGCCTCACGATGCATTACGACGAACAACGCGGTTGCAGCCAGATTATGATGGTAATGAAAAAAGCAACGTACGGGAACCTCGAAGCTCGTCTAGAAAAGGAGATTCCTACAAATTATGATAAGTTGCGAATGCTTGCTCTCAGTATCACCAAGTCTGTAAAAGATCTCCACTGGGAGTATATTCACGGCAATGTACATCCACGAAATATCTTGCTCAATTTTGCTGACTACGTTGGTGAACTCGTCGACATCACGTTTATGCAGCGTAATCAAACCAGTACCCGCTGGCCACACTGCCGTGGCGGTGGTCGGTGGCCCTATGTAGCACCCGAGGCGGCCGTTTGCCAAACACTAACCACGGCTGCGGATATTTACGCGCTTGGCATCATTCTTTGGCAACTCGTTTCCCGTGTGACCTTCCCTGATCATACGTTGGTAGACCCTTACGTCTATCGGATCGAACCAATTCCAGGTGTACTGAAGGAATGGGAAGACCTGTACACAGATTGCCTGAACTCGGACCCTTCAAAACGCCCCAATGCGTATACAGTGTACCGTCGGTTGGAAAGGCTACCGTCTGATGTGCCTCTTAATACTGCCACTCTCGAATACATACGACAACGGCGAGCGGAAATCAATACTTTCTTAACGGACCATAAACAACAAGCCGACGAACCCATGCTGGCAAAGGTGGGCGATCATATTTTAACAGCCTCTGTCACTCGACTTGTAAATCGAGGACTTGAAAAATACCCAAGTCTTGTTCAACGATTTACATTTTAAGAGTGAGAAGAAGATGATCAACGGCAAATTTATCTATTTTTCATCCATTCTCCCCATTCCTTTCTCCTTTTGCTTTGTTTAACATTAATGTGTCTTTGCTATCTCCTCTATTTTGCAAGTATTATATGATTGAATTGTTCATTTTCATCTTTTTTTTTTTTTTGCGCGTCAAAAAATACACAAGCTGTACAAGAAAACTGGTAGTGAAACGTTAAACAGACAGTTTGTTGATGCGGAGAATGATCGTGTCGGAAATTCGCTGTTTGCATTAAATGTATCATCTTCGATAAGCTATGGATGTACGATGGTCGTTCTTTGCACATCCAGAGCATGCACAATCACATCTATGAAGAAGTGGAGGTGATCCTGTCTGCAGAAAAAACTGCTCTCTGTCATCTTACCACTGAGTGTGGTAATGAGAAAGCTCGATGTTACTTAGCTCTAGACCCATTTCTTTAGGAAATGGTCATAGTATCACTGCCAACTGTGCAATGTAATCACGATTTAAAAAGAAGACTGACTTTCTTCTGTTGTCGCGTCTATCACGTGGTTGAAATATTGTCCCAGCCGTAACTTAGTCGATTGCTCCTGTCGCTAAACGGCATAAACACGGATAGCTCACTAACTCCGATATCCAGTCCTTGCGAGAAGACACCGCTCTCTAATTCTATGCAATTTCTGAAACATTTTACATCTCTTAAAAAAAACAAATAGTTATTCGGAATCATAACTGCTAACCAATAGTGAATTGCAGTACAATGTACACGCTTTCCCGAAAACCAATGTCGCGTATCGCAACATTTTATAATATAGTTTATACACAAAACAACATCTCACAGGGAATCGTGCAATAAGCACTCTCATCCAGCGAATGGAAAAGAGAAGTTCACAGGTCGGAGTAAGACACCTACTATGCTATGACACTCCTGCTTCTCTTACCTCTGTGTCACTTTCGCTAGAACTAAGATGGTTGCACACTAAGGTTATATGGAACGTGCGCTATAATGGGATGGCATACAAAGCTAGTTCCTGGAAGATGTTAAACTGCAAGCTTAAAGCAAAATAGTATTCTAACAAACAAATAACTGTAATGCAGATGAGCACTGAGAAATTAGTACCTTCTATGAAGACGAGACATTCTCAGGGCTCGTGATAACACCAACCAAAAAAAAAATTTTTTCGAGCAAAATTACTGAATCTCTTGTATTACCGTCATTGAACTTAACATCTGTCATTTTACAGACATCTTCGCATGTCACTATGGCCGATAAACATTCAACGCTCCAAATATGCCACAGGCGTACCACTACAAGACCTGGTGATGCACACGCAAATCTGGGTCCGAAGGAAAAACACAACGCAAAAAAGTTCAAACTAGCTTACTCACATGGTGAAACAATGACGTACAACCTCCAGGAACATTCACGATGTGTCCTTTCACATGGCTCAAAATAGTAATTATAAGTCACTAGCTTTCGATATGGTTGGCCATTTGCTAGGGTGGAAACGCTACGGAATATCGCAAATATCAGCCTTTCTTGAGGAAACGCCTATTTTCCGCTCAAAGTGTGTAGATGGCCTGATAACATATAAGTGCTCCATAAATGGTTACCAATTATTCCTGAAGATTTGTGGCTCGTAGGTTGCCACAGTACACGTATCCACGGAACACTACCCGTTCAACACTCTTACTTTGGCATAAATACCAATCAGCATTTTGCGTACCTCTGTTCTTCCCGTGGTATGAAATGTTAACCAGCGTTTTGATGGCGTAAAGAAAAACGAATAAGAAAACCATGAATGCAGATGGAGACTTTTATCTATCCGTGTGAATGAATATAAACTAATTTCCTATTTTCAAACCCGATGCAATGCTTAAAGCATCTGGCTGAACTCGTACGACATTCTCTTGAACCGGGCCACACTAACAAATATGGTCAAGCTTAGGGTTCGCGTCATCCATCATTGCGTCCTAAGCAACACCAATTCAAAGCTATAAAAGAACATTCATTGCTTGCAAACTAATTTCTATTCTTTACATTTCTTCACGCTCTACAACATGTCTTATCACGAGGAAGCTTACAACCAAATCCAGGCCATTGAAAACCCCACTGAGGAGCACAAGAGCTCTGTCACTCACCAACTTTTGGCTGGTGCTGCTGCCTTTGAGGCCATGCGTCTCATCAACAAGAAGAAGGAAGAGAATGGCGAAGAAGTCTCGCACTCTACCGCCAAGGAACTTTTGGCTGCTTTCACTGGTGCCACTGTCGACCGCTTGGTTGAAACCAAGGGCATGGACTGGCTTGACAGACACAAGGCTAAGAAGTAAGTTATTCTAAGGTCTTTCGCGCTTCTTTTGATCTGACGCGCTTTCTTTTCCCTTTCTTTAGGCAGGCCAACGAGGAAGCCCAAAAACTGTACAGCCAAGAAACTGGCTTCAACTTCGACCAATAAGCATACTTTTTCTTCTGCTTTCGTTTGCACATAATGTAACTTTTTTGAACAAATAAAAGTAAAAAAAACCGCCGTGTTTTTGTAAAGAAACGTTCTCCGAGCTACAATGCCCAATGGGAAATTCGCTATTTTAGGGAATATTTCAGGAAAGATCAAACCCAGCTTCCGCATTTATCGCATACAGCAGTTTTCTATGTGTTTCATGTTAGATAGACTACGCTTACGAATTCCCAATCTTACTCTCGTAGTGTATCGTAATCATTGAAGTGTGGGAGTTTTAGCAGGTTAACGCATGTAGAACTTGTGGGTAGTCGCTCATTATCTACACCTGCTTTTCTTACGCAAAATTGTGGCCGTAGCTCCTTGAACCCTAGTAACGGTGGTCTGGAGCAGGAGGTTACAAATTTGACAAACTTCATGCGCTGCTCATTGTCAAAATTATAGAGTGCCCTCCAAAAGTTCTTTATCGCCTCGTCATCTTCCATGTAACCTCCTGCATATACTGTATGCTTTCTCATGTCATCGATGTCTATTGGAACACTGGCTCCTCCCACAAGCACCTGAAGTTCTTTCTGCAAAAATCGCACAACATGGTTTGTTTACATGTTTAAGCTATTTTACATCCGTTACGTACCTGATTAAACATACGAAGCCATCTGACATCAATAACGGCCGATAAGCCTTTGTAAAATGCTTTACACTGCTTCGCAATTTGGATATTTAGGCGATAGTTGGCAACAAGATACACGTAACGTATCCGGTTTTGATTCGTCACGGGAATATTGCTGCCGCCTGGAATCAGCTCCACCGTCCGGGACCGGCCGAACTCTGTTTGACAAAGAACCATGTTAAACCTTGTTAAGGGTAAACTCTCTTCCTATACCATGTTCTGTCAAGGTGAAGTCAAGACAAAGGCTCTCAACGTCCCCAGGGAAATTCTTAACCGTAATTAATCCCTTGTAGAGTTCTGAATCCAGAGATGGCAGATCATCCACTTTTGACACATTTGTTAGGGTTCAAATTTAACACGGTCTAAAACTACTTACGATAGTTCATTTTGCCGAGGCATTTTTTCAAGAAAAACTCAGCAAACGCTACATCGACAAGAATACCTTCATACAGGGCCTTGCCGATAATAAGTCCGAGGAACTCAAAGTAAGCCAGCTGGGTCCCTGCGAAAGAAAATTTTAGGCTTCGTCTTAAAGTTAGATCGTGTCACCTACTTTCGGTCGCATACGGACTTGGATTCGGGTATAGCAGTTGGTCCTCTGTGGCAAGAAACAGCCCATAATTGGTATCAAATGCTTCGTGGCCAAGGCTAAGCCAAAATTAGTCAATTCTTGGGATTCTTGTTTATACACTATCTGCTGACCTACCATGTCAAAAATTCCTTGAAGACGCCGCCACCATCAATACCAACTTCTGGTTTCCCAAATTTATCCACGAACTGTATCGCAACCTTTCGCTTCAGTGCTCCACCTAACCATGCAGGATCATCAAGATGAAGCCTCCGCTTTCACTTCTACGTACCTAGCCCATACAAATAAGTGTAGCCGTCCTCAAAAACGTGACCACGTCGAATCGAAACGGGCGCTCTCATATTACAGAAGTCGAGATGCAGATAGCTTTCACGGTCAGTTTCGACAAACTTGCGGAAGATTGCAACACGTTGCTCGAACGGTATTACAAATGGTATATTATTGAGCAATTCAATTCGCGGACTGACTACGGCCGCTTCAGTTTTGGACAGGTGACGCCTTCCCTCAGGTCTCGATGATTCATTCTCCAACGAGAGCCCTTCAACAACTACTGCATGCGTAAACCCTTCTGTCTCCAGACCATCGATAAGCCAGTGGCCTTTAGGACAGAATGTTCGACGAGAGCTGCAGATGATTTCTGTGTCACAAGACGTACGCTGCAGAAAAGGAAATTGTACTTACTCTCTCATATGAATTTGCTGCACCAGATTTGTTACAAGTGCTCTCAACTGTAAAATGCGTATTCCTGTCATTCCCAGGTATTCTTCCATATTCAACATATTGGCACGCCAGAAAAGAACAAACGAGATGTTCTGTGAGATTGCTACTGCTTTAGTATCGCTTTAAGCTATGCAGATAGATACCCCATACCTTCAAATGTCGGCTCAAGGCGATCACCTCGTGAAGTTCCAACTGGTTGCCTCTATTTGACTTGCTAAAGAACTCATCGTCACCGATCGTCAGCAGCAATCTGGTATACATTTCGCAAAGGAAGTAAAATGTAGACCAAATATCGGATATTGATTCGTCTACAAACGAAAGGCAGTTGTAGCAATCTGCAGCTATTTTTGTTTACCTACCAGTTATCGCGCGGGTAGCGTCATCCAATCTATATAATATACTGGGATCAAGGTCAAAGGTAGCGGCACAGGATGTATTAGACCAAATACGCCACAATATTTGCAGTAGGTGTGTCGGCGTGGCATCAGGCGACTGTCCTGACCATCTATGGTAAAGAAGGATACTGAGGATACCATCCTTTTGGTCGGAAAACCGGATCATCAACATATTGAAAAGACTGGCGATCGTTACAACCAGTTCCATCGAGTCTATATCAGAAGTAACGGCGACCCCCAGAAATCGGTGTATCAGGTTGTTTAGCTTTTCTAAACCATAAAGGGACTGAAGGCGTGCCTTCATCAATGGATCAGCCTGAACCTCTGGCTGTATATCTACAATTTGAACATCGTCATCCTCGCTATCCGAATCACCTTCTACAGCGATTAAAATCTGTTATCTAGTGTTGCAAAACTTGTAGCCGTTCTTCCTCACCTATAACCAAATCCCCCGTGGCTTTTCCAGATGTATTAGACCAATAAATGGGTGATAGGTTGACAAACAGAAGTCGGATACATTTTGCGTATGGTATCTTACCAAACAAACATTGTTAACTTATTTGCGGATACAATCGTGTAAACTCACCAGCATCACGTCGAGAGATTCTCCAGGCATGATATTTCCAATGTGTGTAATATTCGTTAATAAAGCCACCACCGTATCCGTATCGAAGCTGGTTCCTCGATCATTTTTTTCGTATGCATCAATAACTGTGTTTACTACACCAATAAATGGTAGTGTATCCAATAGTCGGAGTGTGTCAGAAGGTGGTATCCGGTCGAAAAGAAATTTTATAGACAAGATATAGGTAGTAATCATCTCTGTAATCATCTGCTGTGACAGTCGCAAGGGTGGCTCGGTATTTGATTTGTCAGCAATTGATTGATTGCCACTAAACAGACCAATCCTATACTGCACTGGCGGTCGTAGACGTCCGATAGTTGACTGTGGATACTCATAGGGAGGTTTACATTCCGTTATGTTCAGAAGACAGTATATAGCATTGCTAATAAGAGCTGGATCCACTTGGGGCGACAAGTTTGAGAAAAAGGATCTTAATCCATTAAATGTATCGGCCCTCAGGAGACAATATGTAGCGATACGGATATGTGTCTCATGCGGTATAAATGATGCATCCAGAGCCTGAATGGAACTATATGTCGAAGGATCCAAAATTTGCGAAAGAAGTTGTACCGGTGCTGCTATCTCCGCAAACTTCCCTTCGCTATTAGCCGCTTCATTAGTAAGCATTGCCTGCCAAATCAAAACAAACATACCGGGTGTACCCAATGATGATTGGAATGAGTACCTTGCGTATCAGCAAGGCAATCTGCCATATTTGCAAATCCAGTGACTCCAGATCTCGGTCGACGAACAGAAGCATAAATACGGTTCCATTCGTCCCTAAATCCTGCCTTATCAATAGATTGCACAGTTCAATAGCTAGCATATCATCCACATCTTTTGACATCGGAGTTTGATAGAAGAGTAAGAGGTTACGTATGCACCGTACTACTGTATTAACCGTATGGCTGGTGTTGGTTACGTTATCAGCAAGGGTTCCAAATTGTTGTTTAAACACTGCACGTTCGTTATCGCGAATAACAGCTGCTTCATTTCGGCCGCGATAGAATGACTTTTCATAAAGCTCCTGTCAGTAAAGTAGGGATGAACATAAGACGATGGAGACTGACCTGGATCTGCATGGCACTCTTCATTCTCAATCGCTCTTGCTCTCGTGCCTTCCGCTCACGTTGGGCTTTCGCCATGAGACTCTTCTTATCATCGTTGGCTTTTACACCACCGAGATTAATGTTACGTTTAGGTTTGTAATTTCCTTCAAACGTGAAATTCATGGATGATCTGGTTGCGTTCAAGCAGCTCTTGTGTGTGCAGTCACTGTCAGTTGAAGCATGTTATCGGACATTGAAATATATGGTCCGCCAGCGACAATATTTTTGTGGGAATTGCACATCGCGTTGTCTCGAAACATTCTAAGCATGGGAAAGAAAAATGCAACTTCGCGAGGTCGATCTACGTAAAGAATCGAGTTAATTGCATACATGTAGATGTATATGACTGATATGGTTTTGCTAAAGGAACCGATCGTACCATGATCGCTACAGTCACTTGGAAGCCGGTGACAATGAAGGTACTCGTTTTGGTGTAAATGTTTAAACGCTTATACAACATTAGACTCAGAAAATACGGAATCCAGCATTCCTATGCCTGTCGCCATGTGGGTATGTCTACGCAGCTTAGATCTAAGGCAGTAACTTTAAACGTGGAATGAAAGGATTTTAAACACTGTGATCCCAAACGGTGCTCGGGAGTGAAGTTAGCACGTTGTCAGATGTTGAAAACTCTCAAGCTGAGCCAGAGGTTTCGTGGTATTGTCGCAAGGTATATCTCACCGCTCAAATGTTTGTTTCTAATTGCTTACCTATGTAGTCCAGTGGGCGAGAAAGCGGTTTCACCTGCGGATCGAACTATTGTAGAAATGTATGGTGCCGCTGTTGTTGACTGTTCATGGGCAAGGATCGATGAAGTTCCTTTTTCGAAAATTAGAGGCCCATCCGACCGACTGTGTATGTATGGTTGACGTTCGATCCAATCTCCTCACACGTGAACAATAGTGCCTTACTTGGTAGCAACAAATCCAGTCAACTATGGAAAGCCATGGAAACTGAACTGTGCCGAGGCATTGGCTGCTATATTCTATATAACAGGTAATCTATGTGTGAGGCCTGTACAGATTATTGAACCAGTATCTAGGTTTCCCGGAGCACGGTGAGGCATTGTTGGCTAAATTTAAGTGGGGACATGCGTTTAAGAAGGTCAATGGGTAAGTCTAGTGAAGTTTATTCGATAAGCTAAATAGCGGCATTAGAGGTTTGCTGGCGAAATATGCCAAGTGCAAGGACTCCACAGAAGTGGTCGCAGTTCAGAATGACTATCTAAAGCAGTTGGAAGAAGACGAACGTCGCAAACATGAAGAATCCAAAGCGAACATGGGAGACCTTCCGATTGATAGTGATGACGATGATTTGTTGTTTCACAATACAAATCGATCCACTGCATTTACTACATTTTCTGACGGTGACGATGATGAAGATAGTGAAGAGGAAAGCGAGGAGGAAAGTGAAGAAGAAAGTGATGAGGATGACGATGGGTCTGAGGAAGACAGACCTGAAGATGAAGCAAGTTCACAACTTCGTGACAAATTAGAAAAAACCTGTATTCATTAGATTGTTATAATGCACAGAAATATGTCAGTAAACATATGTGCATCTCTCTGGCACTCCTTGGTACCAATTTATTGAATGCGAGCTGTTCGTATCCTCCTATAGTGCAGACAGTTAAGTGGGATACCTTGATCCTACCAATATCAAGCATTTATTGAAGTATTTTTCATTCGGACCAATGGAATACATTCTGTAATTTTTTCTCGCAACTATTGCTTCCTTATACCATGTCTTAAATGTGTTCCAAGTACAACGACAGATTCATATCCGATCAGTCAACGATTAACTGATGCGCAGTTTGAATTTTCTCTCGCAACGTCATCAATCGTCTTTTTGAATTGATTTTCGCTGAACCTGTTCACTCTTACGATTTCAAAAGCGATGGCTCAGCACGATCAGGAAGACGAGGGACATGTCGTTAAGCGACAGAAGCTTGATCCAGTCAAGGAGATGGAAAAAATGCAACTCACTACTCGTGCTGGTGGTGCCTATATCCCTCCACACAGACTGCGACAGATGCAACAGAATGTGACTGACAAGATGACCGATCAATATCAGCGCATCACTTGGGAAGCGCTCAAAAAATCGATTAATGGTCTAATTAACAAGGTCAACACGACGAATATCAAAATGATTGTGCCTGAGTTGTTTGGCGAGAATCTTGTGCGTGGTCGAGGTCTTTTCTGTCGAAGCATTACAAAAGCACAGAGCGCGAGTTTACCTTTTACATCAGTATATGCTGCTGTCGCCAGCGTGGTCAATAGCAAGTTGCCCTCTGTGGGTGCACTTCTTTTATCACGATTGGTTGTCCAGTTTAGGCGAGCATTCCGTCGTAATGACAAGGTAGGAAACTATGAAGTAGGAAACGCTTTAGGTTACTAAACTATTTGGAAAGACTGTGTGCCTAGCCGTGTCGACATTCATTGCACATCTTACTAATCAACTTGTTGCACACGAAATTCTTGCTTTACAAATGCTGGCGTTATTATTGGAACGACCAACTGATGATTCAGTGGAAATTGCGGTTGGTTTCATTCGTGAAGTGGGCGCACATCTCGCCAACGTGTCCCCAAAACCAAACAACGCCATTTTCGACCGATTTCGAGCGATTTTGCACGAAGGACAGATTGACAAGCGTGTTCAGTATATGATTGAAGTGCTGTTCCAAGTACGCAAGGATAAATACAAGGACAACCAGCCCGTTATGCAGGAACTGGATTTAGTAGAGGAAGATGACCAGATCACTCACTATATTGGACTTGATGACGATGATTTAGACGTTGAAGAGGGATTAAACATTTTCAAATATGATCCCGACTATCAGGAGAACGAAGAAAAGTATGCGCAGATCAAGGCTGAAATTCTTGGCGACGAATCAGAGGAAGAATCAGAAAGTGGATCTGGAGAAAGTGAGGAGAGTGAAAGCGAAAGCGAAGATGAAGAGGAGAAACAGGAGAAGATTCAAGATATGACCAATGCGGATGTTATCGCACTTCGAAGAACAATCTATCTGACCGTCATGTCGAGCGTCAACTTCGAAGAATGCTGTCACAAGTTAATGAAGCTAGATATTCGCGAAGGACAGGAGGTATGATTTTGTACAAATGAAAAGCTGGCTCGGTATTGATTTCTTTCCCGTAGATCGAATTGTGCAACATGATTATCGAATGTTGTTCACAAGAACGCACGTTCCTTAAGTTTTATGGATTCATGGCTGAACGATTCTGTAAGATCAATCAAGTGTGGGCCGATAATTTCATAGTCGCGTTCAATGAGGTGTACGACACTATCCATCGATACGAAACCAACCGACTCCGAAATATTGCGAAACTTTTTGCACACCTATTTTGTACAGATTCATTGGCATGGACATGCTTCTCTCTTATCCGCTTGACAGAAGACGACACCACATCTGCTTCACGTATTTTCATCAAAATCTTATTCCAGGAAATTAGTGAATTCATTGGATTGAAGACATTGAAAGAACGCCTGGCAGATCCTGATATGGCTGAGTACTTCGCCAACATGTTTCCCAAAGACAATCCGAAAAACACTCGTTTTGCCATCAACTTCTGGACCAGTATTGGTTTGGGTGCTATTACGGAAGATCTCCGTGAATGGCTACGTACAGCACCTACGCAGATCATGCGACAACGCCGCGAAAGCGTGTCAAGTGACAGTAGTGACGAATCATCTTCCGAAGATGATTCAAGTGATACTTCGGGATCAGAAAGTTCGTCATAGTTTAACAAAAATAATAATAAAAAAAAGTCGCTAATTATGTCTCGTCAGGTTTGTCTCTACATTAAAGTTTGCAAAAATGTGAACGGCATCGAGTCTGGCTGGACATAGGTGATTAGTACAATAAGCGGCAATTGTACTTCTAGATTATCACCGTAAGTGGTTGCCTACTTTGGTATCTAAGTCAGCAAGCTGACAATCTTTTTGGCTTAACCACTATGTAAAATATATCCAGGTGGTTTACTTCGGCGCTCAAGTCATCTATACTTGAGCGTGTTTCTGAGGGAGACCCCCTAGAACCCACCATGGCTCCACTGCTTCGGTTTGCACAATATATAAGTTTGCCATCAACTCCATCTAGGCATCTCTGCTGCTGTATATACTCGAGCGTGTTCCTCGGGGAGAACGCTCCGTGTAACATACCCTCAAATTCACACCACTCCCGTTGTTTTTTTTTTTTTCAGCATGACATATAATTGGACCAAAACTGCTAATATATTCTTACACTACCATCCCTGGCACCTGATACTATCTGTTTAAACTCTGTACCTTCCGTGCTCGATTGTCGCAAGGCATAGATAGGATCCAGCTCATTGCCTGTGTATTCCACCTCCACTTTTACCGTGCTAGAATTTAGAACGGTATGGATTGGGTTCGTCTGATAGATGCTTCCGTCTCCTACAATGCTATTACTCACCAAAGTCAATCTGTAATGGCACCACCTACCATTTGCAACAGATAATACTAGCTCTCCATTCTCATTAAGCTTAAACAATAGGTCTGTAACGCTATACGCATTACGACGCCATAGAATTTTTGGTTTACTACAGACAGGTTAATTAAGTGCTACCGATGATCTTTGCTTACCTCACATCACCACAAGCATATAATGAAACTACTCCAGTTGAGTCACCTGTGGCAATGAGTTCAGTTTCAGCGTCATAGATCAAGGCAGTTAATGACGTTTCTCCAGGAGTTGTGGAAAATAGCTATCTAGACCGTCAACACGCGTCAATTCCAATTCAATACCGTACCTCTTCCTTCGTTCCCAGGTGTATTCCTCTTAATGTACCATCTGCCAATGCTGCAAGCACCATTTTATCTTCTGTTTCCACTTCCCGTTCGTCTACAGTTTTGTTTAATCAATTTTTCCGCTGAAGCCGGAAACTATTCTCATTACCCAGTTGTCCAGCCTCGAGATGCTTATAAACAGACGGCAAAGGTACCATGGTAATCTTATTGACTGGACATTTGTAGCTAGCCACTGTAGTAATACAGGCCCCAGTTCCACAATGCCACAATCGAATAGTACCATCTCGGGAAGAACCTGCCAATACGACTAATTTAACAATGACATCTGCTGGATGACGCCACTTACTTAAAAAGTTTCGCCCCCGGGAAATAATAGCAGTATCCGTAATTGCTTAGATTATAGTCAGATTCAGAAGTCGACCATCTCCAAAATATACCTGAAGTATGACCTGTCAGTGTTACCGGGTTACTTCCATCGAGTACAGACCAGATCTTCAATTGAAAATCTGATGCCCCACTTAATAGTACTGATCACGGCTGCTGTTAGCCCAACAAACTCATCCTGTCTTTTTCTCTCTTACCTTGGCTACTTGGGAAAAAACGAAGCGTCGTCACATCGCTGACATGACCCTCGAGTACTCTCTATAGCACAGGATAAGGTTCTTATTCGTCACATCACTGTGTATACTTTACCTTTGTTGTAGCATCCAATTTACCAATGACAATGCTGCTTTCATTCCCAGCAGCATAGTACACCCCATCAGGAGACACATCCAATGCATGTATCTACAGAGAAAAAGTTAGAAAGACTTACGGCAAGTAGGCTATAAGCGTGCAACTTGCAGGATTTTCGTCGGCAGGTCGAAACTCCGTCTTCGCAGCAACGATAGTTATGGGTTCGATGTTCAATGTTTCACAGCTTGCTTTGAACGAACGCTGTCGTCAACTTCATGGTCAACGTTGCTAGAAATAGCTGAGCACACAAACTTACAGAATTTATCCACACGGTTTGTACACCATCGTGGCCTTGTAAATTCTTTGCAGTAACAGTAGCTTTGGCATGAATCGATGTTTCTCCTAATACGAGGTTGGGACACGGAATCATGCAAAGCAAATGGCTTACCTTCACGGTAGCAAGAGATCCAGAAGGAATCTTCTGGTACAGTATTTCCCATGACATCTTTAACTACTTGATCCCAGTCAGGTTGAACTGAGACGTAAGGCAAAAGTTGAATGCTCATAATCGCGCGACAAGTGATTTCGAACGTGGAGGAGATTATGAAAGGACGGTTTAATCCCCGAATGCAGAGTTACAATCTCAGCCCCGCTGAGACTTTCGTCTGGAACCGCTTGCTTTTCACGGGACAGTAGAGTCCTCTTTCCTCCACACACACATGCACGAAAAAAACGATAATTTCATCGGACACTCACACTCCAATATTTTCGTCAAGTAGCAATAACGAAACACAAGCTAAAACTGTCCGAGGGTAGGAATGTCCAACTGTGAGAGCGTTTGCTACCCGGGAATACGCGAAAGTCGTAACTGTTTGAGTAATCAAAAGCACAATATACCATAAAGTAGATTCGTAAGAATAGTAGTAAATATATGCTAGCGCATTGTACAATCACAATTACATCAGGCCAATTTATCTCACTGAACTAACAATTATTTCAAGAAGGTCTTGAATGAGACTTATGCTCGTTCACTTCTTCCGAAAAACCTCCCTTCTAAGCACTTCATTTAAAAGAAAAGAGTGCCCAATGGGAGTGCCCGACGAAGTTCCCATCAATTATCAAGGTACCAAAGATATTGACATAAATGATAGGTAATATTAGAGTCTATTTTGGTTCAGGCTTATGAAAGTCCTGAGAAAGGTGACCTTGTGAATGGAAAAAACCGTACACTCGAAAAAAAAGTTGCAAATGTTAGAAGATAATGCATACCATACTGAATCGATTGCGCTCAAGATCTGTGGTATTTTCGACCACATGTATGTATTTAGTATATAAATGTTTTTGCAGCATCTTTGTTGACTTATGGATACGCTTGTCTTGGAGCGTTGGCATAGTTCAGTTCGATTCGAAAACGAGCACAAGTATAAAATGATAGAAAACGAGAGTTTTGCTCGATGGCAATACACAAAATAATCTTATTTGCCAAAGAAAAGCTCCTTCACGCCAATAACATATTGTATTATCGGGGATACTTGGTTAGGGCTGCTGGGGAGATCTTAGCATACGATGGCACAGTAGAAAAGCACACATTTGAAGCGGTTTCCAACAATGGTATATCATATAGCGATGGACGAGTAGCATCAACATCGCCACCATATTTCCCAAAAAAAAAAAAAAAACAAAAACATCATATGAAGGCGACAATAAATTCAAGGAGTATGTTTTCGTGTTTGCAGTTAGCTCATTTTTATGCGTTTTTTTTTTGCAGGACTAAACAGAATTATAGTGTACCTTCTGGTTAAAACAAACCCTTCTGGATGGATCTAGGACGATACTACATTCTTAAGGACTGCTATGTATACATGCATGTAGCTTGCAAGGTTATTGTGACAAGGCTAGCTCAGATGGTCCTTTCAAGAATTAATGCCAATGCTCTGCAAGATATCATATGGTACCACCATCATATGCCTAAGTGTGACGCTTATTGATGCCATGCAAATGTCCATCACTAGAAATCCATGTCCACTGGTCCTATCTGAGCCAATGTGATTAGGTTCCTCTTGTCACCGAAAACAGCACGTTTTCAGTTTTTAAGTTAAGTTACTGTCCATCTCACAAAAGACATATGGGCATGCAGATCATAGCACATTGATACTATACATTCTTATGTAATACTAAACGGCTTAAATAATGTTCTCAAAATGAGAATCCTAACATCTCATTCAACCTTATTTCGCTCGTTTCTGGAATGATAACGCACGCGATTCTTTAGGGCCACATATCACTCATTGCGCCCAGTAAGCCATTACCGAAGTCCATTTCTTCTTTCCTCAGTATCTTCTTGAGGAGCAGATGAGACGTATGAATTGACTGCTTATCGTTAAGCTTATTTGTCTGCTAAGCAAAAATTTAGTGGACATCAAGTTATCATCATGTCAATGTAAAGAAAACAGTATCAGCATAAAAAAAATCCGCCGAGTAAGAGAAACCTTGATTTGCTTCAAGTGCCACGCTAAAAAAAAAAAAGTAAAAGTAAAAGTAAAAGTAAAAAGAAAAGAAAAGAAGGGTAAGGATTAAGACGAAGAATACTAGCCAGCATTTATTCGGAAATATCCCTGTAATGCACATCAAACTTCGCAGTAACGATGATCAATAAAAATTACTGCTCTATTTCCCCCCTTTTTTTTTCTTCTTTTGGTATACCTAACAGAAATATTACGTTCGATAAGGCAAATGATATAAACCAGTCCAGATTCCCTGTTCCGTTTCAGCAAAAGTAGAAAGCAATTATGGAAGATGTAACTATTTTTGGCGAAAATTGAAAATGAGTTTAGAAGCAAACTATTTTGAGTAACGTACCTGACTTTAGAAGCAAACTCGTTATGGTTTGATCTGATTCAGTAGAAAACGAAGAGCAACTATCTTAGGTTGCTATGGTAAAACAAAGGTGAAACAAGCAGCAAAGTAAACAAACGCGTGAGGATGACATGATCCAGGGGTAATTATTTTGTGGCTCCTCCGCTAACAACAGGAAAACACGGCATTGCACCGCGGAACCGAAATTCGTATTTGTGGCGAATATGGTTTGAGTTCACTTGCTTCCGCGTCTTGCATTTACATTCTCCATGGACAATGCGCTACCAGCTTCCTCCATTCCGCCCATGCGCATTGTGTACTGGACGCGATGGTTTAATGGGTTCATATTTGATGGTCAGGAACAAAATGAGCCATTTCGTTGCTGACATCTCCTAAAGGCAAAGACAATCCGATCGGCTCGGAATGCCCTCCTCCAGAAGGCTTTCACTTTAAAAATAAGGAACCATGGTGCACGATAACGCCAAATACAACCAGTACCAACGAAAAGGATGTTGCTGCCTATGTGTTTCACGCGGCTGACTACGTATCTAACCATCTGCCACCACGTGCGTCTTATAGCTATCATCGATATCGTGCTGATTGCTCTATAGGTATCGAAGGCCAGCCATTTATCCTAGAAACACAAGAGTCGCCTTTGACAGCAAATTTCCGCATGTATGATGAAGACATGAGCGTCTTTGATTATTTGGCATCCTATCATATGAAAAGTCAGTTCCTTTTCCCGTATTATTCTCCTTCGTTGATGGACGTCGTGAAAAAGCCATTACCATCAAATTTCATGAAGACAAAGACCAAGGAAGCACCTATTTTGTGGATCGCGAGAAACTGTATGGCTTCAAGCGCACGCCAAGTCTACGTCGCAGAACTGATGAAGTACATCAATGTCAATAGCTACGGATCCTGTTTGACTACAAAGCCGTTTCCGGAAGAGAAATCGCGTCTCGAGCTGATGGCTGAACATAAATTTTACCTGGCCATCGAGAACGCAAACTGTGATGACTACGGTATGCCTCGGATCGCTGTTGCACCGCTTTTTTCTAATCGACATGCTCCCTCCAACAGTGACAGAGAAGTTGTTTGACACGTTTGCACAAGGTGCTGTTCCCATCGTAGATGGACCCAGATCTTACGATGGCTTTATCCCATCCAAGCATTCGGTCATTCGTATGGATGATTACCCTGATCCACGTGATCTTGCCGAATACATCAAATACTTGGACAGCAACGATACAGCCTATCTGGAGTACTTATCCTATCGAGGTGCTGCTTCGCAGGTCCTAGAGCCCTCTTTTGTAAGCAACTGGTCTGACAAAACGTTACATAATCAACGTTCAAGTTGGTGCGGAGTCTGTCGAGGAGTAGCTCCGTGGTGGCGGGCGAGAAACGATCCATCCTTTCAATTTACTCCTGAGGATCGTTCATCCCGATTTTTAACAGATACGTCTTGTACGACTCCTGGAAAGTGGGAATACGCATACAACGGTCCCCCTTACATTGCACCATGGGCTCCGAAGTTACCAACCCTGTCGACAGAGCCGGCAGAACCAACCCCCACCATCGAGGAACCTTCCCTGCAGACAACTTCTTACACTACATCTTTCTTAGATTCGCCTGAACAATTCAAATTAAGCATTATATGGATCTCTCAGCTGGTCCTGTGTATGTCATTTCTTGCATTTATTGTGTGGATGCTGCGTCGCCGTAGATTACAATCTCGTGGCCGCTCTCCGCTACCGCAGTAAACTAGACCGCCGCCACTCCCCCATCTCTCTCTCTCTTTTCTCTATGATGTAAGTCCTAGATAAACTTTATATGACATCCACCATGGTTTTCGTGTATTTTTATATCTCTTTGCTCATCAAAGGTCTCGCATCTAGCTACTTTGTAGCAAGCGGAGTGCAATAACCCTTTCTCTTCTTCTACGCTGTAGTTCTAATTGACAGCAACACAAATAAAATTCATTATGAAACTATAAGTTAATGTTAAATAGCAAAGGTCAATAAAGTTGAACCTTCTTATTCAGTGATTCTATCTAAAAGTCTGCTTGCTAACTTGGCATTCATAGCAACATTTGTCTTTGCTGCACCAAATGTCGGGTCCGCCAACGCGGGGAAGTTGAGCTCTTCAAGATACTCCCTCTGCGTCCGGCGGCCTGTGGTATGCGCAAACGAAGGCTCGGAGCACGCGGTCACCAGGATCGCTTTAACTGCATCAATAACGGCATAATTTTGGCTCTTGACGACGAGATGGTTCATCTGTGGAAGCAACGAGTCATATCTAGAAAGAAGGTAAGAATCCAGAAGGTATGCCAGATGAGATCAACGTACACTAAGGAAAAGACCTCCGGAATGGCCACCGCTGCTTCTGAAAGGAAATTGTACAAAAACAATCGCTCCGTTTCTTTTTCTGACGAATTGATCATTGTCGCCAAAAGAGACACGAGTAACAGTGCCGTGGTATTATCAGGTATTTCGAGTGTATCGAAAATGCGGACATGGGGTGATGTAAACTCAATGGTGTCCAGCTCGATGTCGTTGATCCCTGCAAGCCTCAATAGTTCTCGGAGGGCGCCACTTTCGGCCGCAAACGGCATGAGGCCCGCCAAGTAGCCGAGTGTCCTGGCTTCTACAAAATTAGCTTCTACTGATCGCTTGCAATCAATTTCCAGGAATGTAGTCAGACACTGGTAAATAATATCCTTGGGTTCACAATGATTCAGTCCCTTGAGAAGAATTCCCGCAATGGCAAAGGAAAAATGCGTTTGGAAACTGACACCGCTGACATTGTCCAGTTCTTGGGCAATGTCCAAGAAGGGCTTGCGTGTCTTTGTCAGCACTTCGACCAGCGAATGCTGCGTGAAAAGTTTGTGTGCATCCAGCGCGCGCAATACCGATTGCAAGAACTGCACAGCGGTTGGAAAGACGGCCGAATGATTCATCTGAACAAGCGCAATGGCCAGCCAAAACAGGGACTTCAGATAACGTGAATTTGCCGGAAGGTTGTCGATCACATTGCTGAGACACATCATAATGCTGATAATCAAACTGGGGTCCGTCTCATTAAAGATAGCAAGTGCTCCACGCAAGGCCACTAGAATCTGATAGATTAGATCGTCATCAACCTCGTCCTGTGCTAGACATCCAAGAACGACAAATGAACGAGGCTGTATGGCAGGATTAAACTGGAATGCTGTGCTTGTGACAAGACCCATCCACCGAGCACGCCACATATTGGCAACGTCTAATTGTCCATCCGTTAGCATCACCTAGGGTCGCTTCTTAGCTTGTTTTACCTGTAGACGGCGCACCGATCGTTAAGGCGTCCAGTAACAGACGCGTGATTCTTTCCAGCGATGACAGATTGATGGGCTCAGCATTGTCCGACATGGTTTCAGCGGATATAGTAAATGCATTGCAATGCGACTTGGTAAGTCCAAAGTACATACGGTTCTTGCTGTCGCACACATCGTTAAGGACAAACTGCAGCTTCTTTGCGTTTTCTTCCGACAGAGGCATAGACGTACATAGTCCATGGATCATGTTGACTACCAGCTCGTGTACTGATGTTCGAAGCAAGGTTGGGCCGGTCGCAACAAGCATTGTAACAACGTGGAAGATCTCCGGGAGATACAGCTTGACAGGCCCTGCGCTGTTGAACGACAGCATGAGAATAATGCGGAGAAGAACCGCAATCTCCGTCCAGGCTGGATGGTCCGCCAAATTCTTACAAGGACGCATCGACGTTCGTTGAAGGACCTACCAGTACAAACGTTATTAAAAAAATTTCCACGCCGTATGTTTACGTACTCTACGCATTCTGCTGACGACTTTGCCGCGTGCAGCAATGCTTGACATCGTTACAACTGTGTCTGCAATAGCTTCAGCCTGTACAGATCCCACTCCATTTTCAACAGAGTACTGAACAAAAGAGTCCAGAATAACGTTCATCATCTCATCCACTTCGGTCAATACGCTCCACACCTTCGCCTGGATATGCTTGTACATCTAGGAAAAAAAATGAGCTCATTTTCGTAGGATATATCTGAGCCTACGTCTGCTTTAGCCACGGTCAAGTCAATAAGTAATCGTAGTATATCCTTGGTTCTCATAACGTTTCGGTTAGCCTCGTCTGATCCAGTCCGAGTAAACAAAGCAAGATTGCGAAGCCATGGTGACATGTAGTTTAGACACAGTTGACGCATAGGTTCATTGGACTTGTTGTAACCAACGAACCATTCGTTGAGGAACTCGAATGTCAAGTGTGTTTCCGTGGCGGCAAGGCTTTCGCTAATACCAACAATAAATTCCGCGCTGTTAGCAGGGATACAAAGATCTATTTCAAGTTAGCAACTACGTTCGACAACGTGCAACTATATTACCCCTTGCATCCAGTAACTGATTCCCTATATCGAAGCGGAACGTCAAGCTTAAAGAGTATAACAAGTTATACGCTGCCAGACGCAAGGCAGGGTCGTCGCTGCCAATATTCAGCAGTGCCATATTCAAAAGCCGTCCAGGCACATCTCCAGGGCGAACAGCGCGTTCATGTATACCCCCTGGTCTCGAAGTCTCATAGCGCTGCTTGTTATAACGAAGCAGCTATTACGTGGTCAGATAACATAGCATTTCGATAAGTGAAAAGCAACTTACTGAAAGTATAACGTCTCGTTTAGGCGTGGAAAATACCCAGGTCGACTTTCCACCATCCGTTTTAATGCATAATTCACCTGCATTGTCATTTCTGGATGTAGGAAGAGCCATCATATCGTCGATTTCTGACATATGGACGATGTCGTTTAGCACTGTATTAAGGCTCCAGAAAATCTCTTGCTTGCGCACCTGTGCCAAATGTCAGCGGCCGGATGATCGTTCAACGCAACAAAGCTACACTTACTGTGATGATCTGCATGTGCTCTGGTCCAATCTTAATTGTGACAGGAATTGTCATTTTTAAGTTGGTAATCTTGGTTACTGACGTATAGACTGTACTTATTTCCTTCTCGATATCCACTAAGGAAAAAAAGCAAATGAGTTGTACCTGTGACGATCCAAATGATAGATAACTTACAGGTTGACTTGGGGAGATGAACTTCAGATGAACTGATATATTCATGTAGCTCTGCAACTGACAGGGAGAAATGGGTCCTTTTCACAAGTTTGTTTGTGATAATACGTGGTAATCGTTTCATATGACGTTGCATATGTGTATTTGGGTTGTAAATGTGAAGCGCGGCAAGGCAATCATTCGCTTCACTGAAAAGTAGTTGGAAGAATTGGAGAGGGATTTCGGAGTTAGCGCTGAAACGAGTGACATCGAATAGTAATTCAAAAGGAGAGTTTAGATAAGGCTCCATGACCTTAGAATGATCCACCGTTAGCAATTTTTTTTGGTACATATTCGTTCATTCTTACCCGAAGCATGTAATATGTTAGAAGTTCATAATCAAAGCTTTCACCAGTTATGTTGCGGCATATAAGATAAAACACGGGACGTCCAACTCTCGAGACACCGCCCCGATAGAAAATATTCATAGAGCTGATAGCTGTTAGATCGCGATGGCTGTTTCGACGCAAAAATTCATTATAGTACTGGTTACTTGTGGCAACTGCATAGTTTCGTGGGAGTAATGGCTCCTGATGTGCTGTTTCTGACGGTCGTCCAAGTTGAGCAAGCAAATTGGATAACTGATCAAGCGTCTTTTTTCTTTCAAGAAGAGTTTGTGTGTCATTTGAACCCTTCATTTTTCGACCTGCAAGGTCTCTTGATATGCGTTCCAGATTATCCGCAAGATGGCGATGTAGCTTTGCATACACCTTGTCGCCAATTTGTAACTGTCCACTTACAGCTGTCTCGTTTGTTTTTCCATTGGGGGACACTGCAGAGATTTCACGTAGGAAACTTGTCACTTTGTAGATGTTGTTTGTCAAGAAGTCGTTGAGAACAATCATGTGCGTTTCTTTGGCGCCAAACAGGACGTTATTCGCTAAATTCTGCATCACGCGAGTCGCTTGAAGCAACAGCCGGCGGACAGCCTTGCTTTTAGGGATGGCAGGCTTTGAAAAGCCAGTATATTCCGGCGACAGGATGGCAGGTCCAAAGAGTCTCAGAAAGACAAATCCACCAACAGCTGTGTACTTTGCCTCGGGAAAGCGTTTTTGTACTGCTTGAACAATCAAAGATAGTTCCTCTCGGAATATCCTACGTAAAATTAGTCTCACTCAAAAGATGATAAAGAAAAGTTGTACCTGGGGGCGTTTTTTGGAGAAGAGCAGACAGCATTTAGAAGAATTTCCGTTGCTTCAATCACGTTGGCCTTGTTTGTTACAATGCTTTCGTTGGGGCCCAGCTTGTCTGGATCAAGTTCACACGTATGCTTATCATCTGGTAGGGAATTGATTGCTTCGATGGCTGGTTGCAAGGTGCTGCGAATATAATGCGTACAACATTGCTGGGCAAAGATGGACAAAAGACGAGTTGCCATTGTGGTACCTCTAAACAGTGTAGCTTCTTGTTCTATAGGTAGAGAAGGGTCAGTCTCTGCTAGTTGGTTCATGCTCTTTATATACCCGTTGAAGCAATTTCTTTAGCGATCACAGCCTCCAAAAGAGGTATGATCTTATTACGGGCTTCGAAGCACGCCAGAACAACTTCTGCAACTTCTGTCGTATCTGATGGGCAAACTTCACAAAGAGACATAGCAATCTCCAGATCAGAATCCACCAGCAGCTAGCAACCATTGGGACAGCGTTAGATTGAGATGGGTGAGGCCACTACGTTCGTTTATGACTTACATCCACTAGCTTTTCATAGCGCTCTGTCATGACATTTTCAGCCAATGTATCGAATTCAGCACCTTGATTCAAAATATTCGTCAACACTTGCATAAAAGCAGTTCTGGTTCTCGAATCCTCATGATAACCCATGGCAAGTGAGTATTTCAGACCAGCATCCACATTAGCGCTGAGTAAATTCGACATTGCTAAGATGGTGTAGTCTTTCAATGGTGTAAAGTCCTGGTAACTTTCAGGCAGCTAATTTGAGAGGTAAATAACCTAAGCAAGAAAATATTGAGACGTTATTACCTTGTTGGCAAGGACAGTATCTCGACTATCTTTCTTCGATAAGGTGGCATTTGTCGTCTCCATCTGCATAGTGAAAACATGAATAAACCAATCTCAGACACCGTACCCATATGTACCTCATGCAGACGGCATCGGTTCAGTAATTTCAAGAAGAACGTGAAATACTTGTAGAACAGTTTGCTCTTCACTTGGCTTACGTCAGTGTCTCTAACGGTTTCGGATGGCTGAAGAGGCAATTGATGCAAAAGTGTAACAATTGCCTTCAGACAAGCCTGATCGAGATCTCTATGAACTTTTTCTGTTTGTGACGCATCTTGAAATGCAAGTGGTGTAGTCGCGTCCAAGTTTTGCTATAAGTATAATAAGTAAAGCTGCTCTTACACCCACCGAGTCTGCTCTTACCAAAGCAAAGTCACTAGTCCATTCAACAATGACCTCCAAGAGCTTGTTTCTCAGTTTGGTTTCATCCCGAATAATGATATGCTCCTTTTTCAACATGACCTTCTCCACTAATCGGCACATTCTAATTTTGATACGAAGCGCAACATAATGGTTTTGTAGCTTGTTCAGATAGCTGATGAACCGGTTGATCAGTGTACTGAAATCGACACTCAGCAAATAGTCATTGGGATCGACAACTCTGTCCAAAATTAACTTCAAGACCAAAATAGCCTGTTCCACAAATAAGGTGCTTTGAGCTCCACAAACAGCTTCTCCGTCCGGACCAAAAAACCGTGACATAACGCCTTCCAAATGTCGGAATAAACTCAAATACAGAGCGGGAGATAGATCATTTCCTAAGATGTCCTTAACACCTTCGCGAACAAAGACATTCTCCGATATCAGCAACTCCGTGATTTCCATAATGAAACGGTCGACCATGACAGCCGGCTCACTAGGAGAAGAGGAACGACCTGTAGCTGTACGTTTTCCGTCGCTGCTCACATCGTAACCTGGCCCATCCGCCACACAACAACCTCCCAACGCGACAAGGAAACCCGTAAGATTCTCCCATTCCGTATTCTTTTCTTCATCCACTTCGTAACGGCACTGTCCCGCTGTAGTGGCCTTTCCTGTGTTACCACGGCTTTTGTCATGCCGAGCACCCGACGACGATTTGGCAAACTCTTCCGGGATTTCCTCTCCGTACCGACTCACTATCTGCGTCAATGCTTTCCATCTCTTCCAAGCCTCTTCCCACGCTGCCAGATTTCCAGGTGTGGGTTTTAATAGCATGCGTAAATGTTTGCGGATGCGCTTCTGCTGTGCTTTTCGACCGAGAAACAGGGAATCCTCTGATGCAAGGCTTCGATAAATTGGCAAATTACAGTATAGGGTGATTTCGCTATGATGAGATAGTTCATCCTCATCTATAAACTGCGATTCGACACAAAGGCAATCGATACAACGAATAGCATCGGAGCAAATGTCCGGTTTTGAAGAAGAGAGTGTTATAAGCAGGGCAATCTCCAATGCAATAGACGCTTGCAGTCGTTCTCTACAATCAGCACCCTCGCTTGACGTGTCCTAAATAAGTATACACTAGATAAGTTGTGTAATCTATGGCGTTCCTCGCAACTTACCCGATTCGCTCTTAGAACGCCATTCCTTGCAGCAAAAATCTTCAGAAGCAAATTTAAAAGGAATTTTATCCTATCTTCGTCCTGTCTGTTATCTAGGATCTGTTTTGCTAACGAGAAGACGGCCTGGGAAGATATCCGCCAAAAACTCAACATTAACGTGGTTTCTGGACCCCACAGCGCAACATTCACCGGGTCATGCAATCGTGAAAGACATTCACTTGCTGCCTGTCGTATGGTTGAGTCGTAATGCTTTAGCAGATTGGCCACGCCTGTCATGAATGCGGCATTTTGTTCAATCCTGTTTTGGTCATCGCCCTTGTTGAACAATCGTTTGATTAGAAACCCCTACTTGTCATTGTATTCCGACAAAAAAGGATCTTACCAAAAGCGCCAAAAGAGGATCACATTTAAATAGCCGCAGAAGATCTTGCAGCAACGTGGCTGTGTTTTGCTTAGACACGTCCGTTGTCGATTTTCGCATGGAAGGATCCTGCTGCACTATGCTTAGCTCAATGGCAATTGTCTGCAGAAACAGTTTCCGAAGATGCGAGCATAGCGATCCATACATGGACGCAATGGTTGGATTCCATGGCAACCGATTATCATCCTGCGCAATGGCTAGACATGATCGTACAAGCGCCAATTTAAAAATAATTGGGGTTCCCTCCTCAAGGCAGGTTGGCACGAGCGTTGACAAGGTTGCTTTAGGGTCCAGACGCAACCGTGAAAGCAAATAATCCGTTGTCAATGACTGAATATCTACGGTATAGCCGTGATTTTCCAACTCGATAGTTGTTAGGCGGGAGAAATTCCACACTTTTTCTTTCAGATCATCCTCAATATCGGCCGCGATATGACGAAGCACAGAGTCATCTGTTGGTGGGACAAAGGTTGATGCTTTACATAGGTCCACGTAACACACCGCCGCAATCTCAGACATCCTCGAGCTCCGCAACGTTTTCCTTAGAGTTCCGAGGAATGTTGTCTATAACGCGATAAGTCACACAATGCACACAATGATTTTTTTACAACACAACAACGCACCCGTCGGTTTTGGGATGCTGGGTCGTCCAGAAAGGCTTGCAGCAAAAGGTCTGGAGACAACGATAAGAGGATCGTTTGTAAGGGCCATAATGTTGCTTTTCGGCGTGGATTATCTGCAGTGGAGCTACACATGTCGAATAGAATCTCGGAGCCGGTGAGAAGCCTGCCATCACTCTCGCATATCTCCGCGTATTGAAAAGGGTAAGTCTCGATCCACCGCCAAATCGCTTTTCTCATCGTTTTGGCAAAGAGCAATTTTCCTTCCCGTTTCATATGCAGGAAATATGGGCTGAGATCTGGGCGGGAAAATGGAAATTAGCTAAGAGCAGATTCCCATAACACACTACCTACCTACCTGATAATACGGTATGTAATCGTTGTCGTGTTAGACAACAGCACTCGAGCATCCTTATCTCCGGAGGGCTACTATCCGAGCTGTCACCTGTCGCGCCCAAGGCTTGCACGACGTTCTTAATTTTGAAATAATAGGTTGACCAATTGCTTGCGCTGACATAGTACAGAACTCTGCCTGTGGCCTTGTAGATCTCAGCAACGATTTCCAATGTTTGCGGGTCAGCGTTCATTCCGATAGTCGGGGTATATTCGGCTTGGTGATCGGAGGCCATGCATGTAAATTGCTCGTTCGCCTCCTCAATGACGTGTGTTTGCTGTAAAAAGCGACCAAGCAGCACCAGAATAAATGTGACTAAAGCTTCATCCAAAGGAGGGGGGTCGATTAACCGTAGGTTAGCAACTTTCTGACTCTGCCCATTGATATGCATTCCCGACAATTTGACATCGACGATCGATGCGTGCATAGGCTCCATGTCATTCATAGCACCAGTAGCTGCTGCTGCTGCTGCTGCTTCAACAGAGTCGGCTACTTCGGCTGCCTCGCTGAGTCTTTGCTTTGAATGCTGACGGTACCATGTCCAATGGTGCTGCATGCAAGCGGACATCAGCCTTAAAATAAATAATTGTGAGTATAGGACTTCATGAGGAACAGATGGATCGAATGGGGACGAGGATGAATGCTATTTTAAAGGAAACAAATAAGGAAGCTTAGTATAAACAGTAGAGCAGTAGACATATGCATATCCTTGTACCTTTGATACATTTTCCAAAACAGTGCCGAGAGCGTTAGCTACTGTTGATAATTTATGTCTCGACAGTTCGATAATGGCGGCCACTAGGATAGGATGGGAAGGCGAGGTCAGACAGGATCCGGATAAGGCTCTTCCCTCTTCTTACCTGTTTGTTGCATAATAGGATCATGTTCCAAACTTTCAAGCTTTCTTCCACTGTTAACCGGTAGCTAGTAACAGATTCAGTGAGAGAATGGCGAGATCTGTTTCTTACTCGCACGGCGACGCGATTGATTAAGCCCACAATGAGCTTTGTGTTTGAGCGCATAGCTGAGACGAGATGCAGTTCGAGATGTTCGCAATGGTGTTAAGCATACACAGAGGAAGTCAATACAAATAAACTTATAAAGGCGCCTGTAGACAGGCTGAACAGCAAAGAAAGAACAAAAAAAGCTATTCGAAATTGCTTGGGAAGACAATCTTCGGTATCACAAACTTTCAGGGTGCCACCAGTGGATTTTCAGTGAGATTAATTGTCCAATCATAATGAAAGACAAATAGAGACCGATGGTGTGATGTGAAAAGTTGGGGGTACTTTTTACACGGGGGGTGCTCGTGTCAATGAGAGGGAAAACAATACCACCGGAATTGATATATACCTCAACAAGTCAAAACACTAATCCTATGATGAAGTTGGGTTCCTCTTATGGCAGTCTACCCGAAATACGAGAATCTATTAATTTGCTCACCTATGTGGGACCAATAGGCCATCATCTTTTTTGTTTTTTTTTCTTTTTGCCATTTGTACTCTTTCACACAGCCCCAAATATACATAAACTCCAAAAAAAAAAAAAAAAAAACAGACTAGTAATGAAAATAAGCATGACACCTAACAGCAGAAACAACAGAACGACAGTAGAAACTTGAATCTCCGAATAAATAGCGATACGATAGTATTAACTCAAAAGCTTTTTGATTCATGAAAATAATCAATGCAGAAGAAAACAAGACATAAAAAGAATACCCCAAAAAGGTAGGTCGTTATACAACCTTATCTGAAAAAGGCATAGCAGATGAAGATAGAGTGAAAGAACAGATACTGCAAATCAAAATAACTCAAGACGTACTACAACAATATGCTGCAAAACATGCAATATTTCACAAAAAGGTTATAGAAGGAAGATGCACAATGCAAGAAGGAATAATGTTAAAACCTAAGATTATTCCCCAATCAGAACGCGACAGACATAGACACACGATATCTGCACGCCTGATTTTTTTCAGCTGTACATAATTGGCCAATGTAATCATCACTGTCCGATCGTACAAACATTTTTGCGAGAAACGTGTTTGTCCAACTCGAGAACATGTTTTCGAACAAAACGAAAAAGGTCAGGCGGGAATTGCCAAGCCATACAATAACCTTCAGGAGGAATTTGTGGATCTTCTGGTGACGATTATTGTAAGAGTCGACAAAATAAATAAAGAGCATATCCAATGAGCAACCGGAGGAAGTTAAGGTATCACAATGGGGTATTGAACGAGTGAAAACTACAAAAGAAAGAATATATCCGACTTAGTCCGACAGGCCAACTGTTTGGTTTCCACGAAACAAACTTGGTTGCTCTGCCGTCCCACTTTCAACAGCACCAAATATACCATTAATAGCGTTTGGTTCGGCCATTGTTAAACACGGATCAAGTAAGAAATAAGGTAGAAAAATCAGGAGCTATGACCACGTGCTAGGAATGTTAATGGCGTGATGAACTGATTTCTTTACAATCGACAAATCCCACGCGTCCCAAATAGGTTGGCCCCGATTTTCTTTAAACATTTACAATCTACATCTAGATGTTTATTGAAAAACTCGAAAAAAAAAAAGGACAAGGGTGTATGTTGGCCTGCTAGCCGCAACACGATTGTGATCAGAATTTCTTCAGAGCATATAGCAAAGATATTGTTTATTTATCATGTTGCACCATTGCTTTACAAAAAATACCTCTGTTTGACGAACTGTATTTGCTTAGGCCAACCCTATTCTGTCACAACTATGGTAAGAAATCAGCTCACATGTACGCCTCCAAGATTGGTATTTATTCATATAGGTCGTCCATCGATTAGCTTTTTGATCAACTTCTGCAATGCCTTTTTACCATTTATTTAGGACTTTCTCATATGCATTCTTTACCGTTTAGAATTCTTATTTATTTTATGGGAAGTTAGGAATATGAAACAATGTCTATCGTTTCAGAATAGGAATGGATCAAAACTCTTGTCAATACTGATCACGGTTCCAATATTTGAATGAACAGCACCAGTAATAGGATGTAATCACCTCCAAATGATCATGCGATAAGTTTTTCGTTGGATTCCACCTTAGCTGTATGGTGTCTAAAACACATCAGAAAGCAATGCTTCATTGGCAGACCTCTGTAGACTAGTCTGGATGTCATCAATTTGGGTTCTGAAGAAGTCATGCGTAGGCTGCTATACGTACACATCGCTGAATATTTTTGGTGCATAATCTTCTATCCGTGGTACGAGTTATCACTGACTGTACTCTTAACTTCATTATCAGGAAGGTCATTCATCTATTGAAAAGATTATCTTAATCAATTGCATACTTTCTTTTCTTTTTGTTATTATCACCGATTACGAATACATTTCTAAGTTTGGAGTATATGGGTTACATGTATTTTCCTGTAGTATGCCTAAGATGCCTACAAGCTACATGGAAAAAGGTCGGCTGATGGTAGACACATGCTATTTTATTGAAGGCAAGTATTTTCGTTGGGACGAAAGTCGATGTGCCAGGAGCATAAAGCATCGAAGAGCGGACAAAGTCTCTGAGCGTAAATTTTTGTTTTTCTTTTGTGTTGACAAGCATGTGGAGGTGGTCGCGTCTTGGTCGACCCAGCATAAAGCTGTATCAGAAAGCCACATTATCTACTGCAGTGAACAAAGCATTACCAGACGGTTGGGAAGCAGTCATCGGTATCGAAGTACATGCCCAGATTAATTCGAAGACGAAGCTGTTTTCAGGTTCGATGAGCAACTTGTCATTGTCTCCGATATACTGACGGCATAGGAAGACACACCAACCTCATTCAATGACCCGGTAAACACGAATGTCTCAACGATTGATGCTGCTTTTCCTGGAGTTCAACCTGTAAGCCGCTCTCTACTTCTTTCTGTCGTTTCCAGTTATTCACGTAGTTTTAGAGACTGAACGAACAATGCGTTGAGCTTGCCGTCAAAACAGCCCTGGCTTTAAAGGGTAGTGTCCAAACGCGTTCAACCTTTGATCGCAAGCATTATTTTTATCCTGATCTTCCACAAGGATATCAAATAACCCAGCAAAGAGGTAAATGCCAGGGTGTATCGCTATCAGAGGACATATCACCAAACACGAAATGCAGAGCCAATCGCACGTGGAGGCATGGTGCGACTGGACGAATTAGATGGACTGATCAAACCTGTGGAAGTGGGTATCCAACAACTACAGCTAGAACAGGTATCTTGATGCTTCCCATCTTTAGGTGTTGTACTGAGTAATGCGTGGGTTAGGATACAGGGAAGAGTCTACACGATATGCGGCCAGGGTACACATTGCTTGATTTAAATCGAGCAGGCACTGGTTTGATGGAAATTGTAACAAGACCAGATCTGCGGTTAGTGATGATAGTAGATGAAAGGAAGTGCTAAACATCCATCAGATCTTCGTTTGAGGCGGGCTTGCTTGTCAAAAAGTTACAATCTATTTTGCGTAGCGTAGGTTCTTCAAAAGCAAATATGGAAGAGGTATGAATCTGTGAGAGTACATATCATCCATCCTCACTGCCCATAGGGTTCTATGCGATGTGATGTGAATGTCTCCGTGAACCGAACTGGAGAAGGGTTTGGAACGCGTTGCGAATTGAAAAATTTAAATAGCGTTCGGTTTTTGTGCATGGCTATTGGTAAGAGGAGAGACAGTTGGATTGGAAATGCTCAGAAAGTCGTTAGACGCCGAAATCCGACGACAGATTGCTCTGCTTGAAGGGGGAGGTGTCGTTGAGGCGGAAACCCGAAGCTACGATGTCACAGAAGACAGAACATTCAAACTGAGAGGGAAGGAGACAGCTCCTGATTACCGTTTTATGCCAGAGCCCGACCTCCCTCCGTTACATATATCATATGTACGTTTCTATTTTCTCCTCTTCTTTTCCTATTATCAGCGGATATCTGACAGAGAAACAGGATTACATTAACCATCTTGCATCTACGTTACCGGAGCTGCCCGACGCATGTCGTGTCAGGATTATGGAACAGTATGGTTTAACTGTGACAGACGCAAATGCTATCTTAAACGAGCAGGGCAGTGTCGAATTCCTTGAGAAGGTACGTTAAAACAGTGATCAGACACAGTCTAAATAGTCTGAAAAACGTCATGAAGGTGTGTGTTGGACGGAACCCTCGTTCAGTTGTCAATTGGTAAAATGGATTGGTTTGTTTCATGGCTGATCACTGATGTTCGTAGGACATTGCACGAGTTGTTTGGACAGTTATCTGGTCATGATATTCCTTTCCAAGAAAACCCAGTTTCTGCTGAGCAGCTGGGATCACTGGTCGATCTTGTGCAGGACGGAACCATTACTGGTAAATACTTGAACACAGTCTACAACGATCGGGTTAAAACGGGGTTATAGGTCCAACGGGTAAAAAGGTCCTGAGATGGCTAGTGGAAAACCGATCCACCGAAATGCCAATGGCAATAGTACAAGAGAAAGGATGGCTAAGAATCAAAGATAGCGAAGCATTGAAGACCGCATGTCAAGCCATTGTGAATAAAAACAAAGAGAAGGTTTGTGTGTGCATAAACCACATCAATCACTCATGGCTTCTGATGGCGATAGGCTGAGAAAATCAGGAATGGAAACCCCAAGCTGTATAATTGGTTTGTTGGTCAGGTCATGCGAGAAACCAAGAGCAAGGCAGATCCGGTTGAATTGAATAAGGCGCTGTGTGATGCGCTGGGTACCAAATTAGAAGATATGATGAAGGATGGTGCGAAAGATTCGAAGAAGAAAAAGTAAAACGCAAAGGACCAATAAACAAAGGATTATTATTATTGTTATGATTGTTTGTTTCACAATTCAACATGCTGTGGTTCTTCGACAGGGATTTCACCGGAGTCGGCGATAACGACATCAACCTTGGGCTTGTCGCGGGCACTACGTAGCAACAGAAAAGCTCAACAAATGACCGTAATCAAACATGAATAGTACTTACCCCTTCTCGACGTTTTCAATCTTGTAGACAATATCCATACCTTCAAGGACATGACCAAAGACAACGTGTCTACCATCCAACCAGCTGGTCTGGACAGTTGTGATGAAGAACTGAGATCCGTTGGTATCCTTGCCAGCGTTAGCCATGGAAAGAACACCCTATACCATAGGTAAGTAAAACTTTAGAATCGCAGATAAAGTCAACTTACAGGACCAGTGTGTCTCAACTTGAAGTTCTCGTCAGCGAATCTGTCAGCTTGTTTCCCAATCGTGTGAGCTCTCGTGAATTGCAAGGGACTTTGCTACTTACTTTCATAGATAGACTTTCCTCCGGTACCATCGCCCCGAGTAAAGTCACCACCCTGAATCATGAAGTTCTTAATGACACGGTGGAAGGCAGATCCCTTGTAGCCGAAGCCCTTTTCGCCGGTAGCCAATGCTCTGAAGTTTTCGGTGGTGATGGGAACAGTCTGTGGAAACATGAAAACGTTGATACATGGATACAACTTGTTATAACCTTACCTTTCCGTACAAACCAATGACAATACGACCAAGGTTCTCGTCACCCTGCTTGATATCGAAATAGACTTCATCGCATGTTAAACAATATCGCATGCAACGGTTTCAAATTTACCCTTGTTGGTCACCAAAGGACCCTTCTTTGCAGAAACATAAGAAAGCGTAGACAAGATGACAAGTAATGTCACAACGAAGACTGGAATTCTGAGGCGACTCATGATGGAAATGTTCCAGGAAATGGAAACGTGTCAACTCGAGAAACGACGCAGAATTGCGTTCCGCGTTATAAGTTTTTCAGCAACTCAGACCAGCCAATAAAAGGTGCCCAAAACACCTACGGAGCACAGACGAATGTGACACAAATGGTCATATATCTCGAGTTACTGGGCAATGTCTCTTCCACTAGCCAGTGAGCGTGTACTAGGTCACAAAGAAGTACTACGAAGTGAAACTAATGTGGAGTACACTCTTTCCCAAAATTAATGTCACATCCCGTCAATTATGAAGTCGCAGGCTTTGTCTCTCACTCTTACAGATGTTTAGAGAACTGCCGCAAAGGAGAGAGGCTGTGATGTCCTTCTGCAAAAGATTGTATCGCAATCAATTAATGCACTCCATCTACAGGTGTACCTTACGCATCTATTCTGGACTGTAACGGTAAGATTTATTGAGTTTACAGGCCGTGGTTGACAAAAGCATTAAAACAAAACGACAAAAGGACAAAAGGACAAAAGGACAAAATGACAAAATGACAAAATGACAAAATGACAAAATGACAAAATGACAAAATGACAAAATGACAAAATGACAAAATGACAAAATGACAAAATGACAAAATGACAGACGAATAAAATATAGGGCGGTTAGACAAAAAGAAAAACCCCAAAGCCAAGCCGGCATGAGAGAAAACCATTCTGCGATATGATCTAGATCCTGTAGCAGTTAATATCGTCGGGAGCAAATCATTTAACAAGCATACCATCTAGTGTTCTGGGCTTGTTGGTGCACTCAGCGGGCCGTTCAGTTGATAACATCAGCAGTCCTGGCCAATAATGAGGGTGTAAATATCTAATTTCCATACTCCTTTGGTGGTATAGTGATATCTTACTGAGTGGTTCGAACGATCCATCTGTCGTACGAATCCTCCTTGCAGTTAAAACATATGAATAAACAGTAGATAGGCTCTTCTTTTATGATTGTCTGTGCACGAGGAGGAAGACAACTTCCCACTCCTGGCTGGGCGGCTAAAAGACGAACTGCTTAAAGCCGAACTGCAGCCAGCGAATTTCTCCGGCGTAGGGCAGGGTTCAACCGTGTCTCCCTCCCACGGTGACAAGTACGGCTCCCACTCCCGGCTGGGCGGCTAAAAGACGAGTAGCTTAAAGCCGAACTGCAGCCAGCAAATTTCTCCGACGTAGGGCAGGGTTCATGTGTACTTTGCCACCATGTTTTTCAAGCACAGTGTGCATACCAACGACGTAAAATCACAACTTATCTTTTTCATGTTCTGGATATGAGTAAAATGCTGCGCCTCTGTGTCGGGAAGCAAGGTATAGTAAGATTGGAATGTCGTGTAAAATTCGTTTAGTACTCTTCAGGATTCATTGAAAACAGTTGCATGAGTGACAAGTACCTTTTTTCATTGTAAAGACCCCATCAATTGCCCAGCAGCTTATCACTCTAGAGACAGTTTATATATTGAGTCACGGCAGTATAATAATCATAGCATAGTAGAGCATGCAAATGTAAATGAGATCGGTGCATTTCTTTAAACAAGCTGCAGGAGCATAGTTGACTACGCAGCAGTTGGAATGTCTTAGTGATCATGTCTATCTTTTTTAATCGCCGATCCTGCTGCGGTCGCATAGCAACGCATAGTGTCATCAAGGATCTTTCACCATTACGATGCTTAGCAAATACCTAAAGGTTGATTGTACCGACAAGATTCGTGATACTTTAGTCCTTCCAAGTAAGTAACAAAGAAGATCGCTACAGTGCACGGTCGTCATAATAGTGCTTACCAGGTTTTTGGGACGTCAAAGACCCCTGTGACTGGACAGCTATTAATTACCTTGGTGACTTATTTGAACACGATCCAGCGCTGACAAAGCGAGTAGCCCGTAACCGCTTGTCGAAAGACGTAAAATACTTGAAAAAATGGGTTGTACCTGGTACCATTGCTGAGACAATGCTGGATAGCATGGACAAGTTCACGGAGGTATCCTACAGCGTTTCGCTTGATAAAATGGAAGTACTAACGGTACATTCTAGACGAAAGCTGGCAAGACTGCCTTGACGAAGTTTTACGAGGAGGCGGGCACGTTTAAACATAGCGGGATAAAACAGAAAACTGCCAAGGTACGACTTCTATTTTGGTCAGCCTGCGACTTCATAATTGACGGGATGTGACATTAATTTTGGGATAAGAGTGTACATCGTGCGCCACATAGCATCCGTTTGTGCTACGGAACAGTTAGCTCCAAATGAAATTCTGTCAACCAATCCAGACGACACGGTGCAAACGTAAACATAGTAGCTAACACTGCATAAAAACTTACCAAACAAATGTAGCAATCTGCATTTCTAACACAAAGTTGCAGTAGTGATACCGCATTCCAGAATAGCAAGGATCTCGCAATCCTTTTTATGGATTGCTATTTCACCACTTGTTCTAGGTCCACGGAGCAACATGTGTCAAATGAAAGTACTCCAGATTCACTACTCTTGGAAAACTACAAATATAGCGTGTTTTTATCTACAATTGTAGCTATCTGGACGGCTTTTTGTCCATTTCAACACTTGTCATTGAACAGCGAAGAATACTGCGCTGTCATTAAGGATAAAAAAAAATAGAAATAACCCATTATACAGTTATGTCCTCCACAGGTACAAGGTTTACTACCAAATTGCCATGGATTCATTTGCTATCTTGAAAAAAATACTACTTTTAAGGTGGATAGCCTTCTTCGTCGTGTCTGACCGCACTGTATGCATTATGCCCTATGTGTCAAGCTTAAATCAGCACAGACTAGCATTTTGTACAACATGAGAGAGGTACGAACCTGTCCAAACTTTAGTCCAAGCAGCAAAGCTACTTGGTGAGCTTCTGGCCTTCCATCTACTGGATATCTTTCAAATCGATTCAGCTAGCACGTTTTCTATTATACGGTGCTGGGTAGATCGGTGCGTTTTTTGCTCTTCACTGGTGGCGAATTCACAGCCAGCATTCATCTCTTTACAACGCGTGACTGAAGAAATTTGGCTCTTTTTTTATTCGTAAAAAAACGAACGACGAATAAGCGCTGCTACCATGGAAAACATGGAGGTTTCTGACGGCTATGCGTCAGATAATAGTGATATGGAGATTGCAAACAGCGACGATGAACTCAATGCTATTTACGCGAGTGGCGGTGAACAGAAGAAGCAAACGAATTCAACTTACACGACACCCTACGTCTTCACGCCTACTTCTTTCGGCACTGAGCAGCAATCCTCTCCTATACTCTCCACACCGATGAAAAATGATGTGACGCTGCCAGCTGTGCTGCAAGTCGAGAAGCCCAAAGCAGCCTCACCCATGTTCAGCAATAAACCTCTTCTTGATGATATGCCTGTGTCTTATGTGATCGATTTAAGTGATGATTCGAGTAGCGACAATAGCTTGATTGAAGATCTGTATGGTCCTTTTGATTCTAACCCGACGCCATCCCCCGAAGTTTCATTTCCTTCTCCTCGACCTTCGCCTGCACCGCAGAGACACCTGGCATCACGGGAAAGGGAAATCGAACAGCTTAAACGGCTTATTGCGCAAAAAGAAGAAGAACGAAAGAAGCAGCAGGCACGACAGTCAGTTGCACCACCATTGCCGTCCGTACCTCCTTCGAACCCCCCGACTGCAATAGCATCATACGTGGTGGATGCGAATCTATCCACACCTCCTGCGACGGCAACCACGACAGCGGCGGCGACGAGGAAGATGATGGAGACGGAGACGTCACTTACACCGGATGGAGCCGAAAAAGATACCTCATCACTTACACCATTGTCTTCATCACCCTTGTCCAAGGTGCCAACCAAGATAACGGAAGAGATCAAGCTGACAAAAAGCGAGGTCGAGCTAAGGCAGTCGCTTGATGCTATGATGGAAGAGATAAAACAAGAAAAAGCAAACGAGATGATGATTGAGGAGATAGACACGCCGGTTACAGAAACGGATATCGGTGATGCCTTTGATACATCGGTTGTGGTGAATGAAACAAGGACAAACGAGATAGCCAATACAACGTCCACCTTTAATGGTTACCGTTTCGACGCATTTGATGATGACTACAGCTCTGACGATAGTTTCGTCACTGCCACGTCGTCGCTCGAAGACGATGAGGCGGAAAGCAGAGAAGTCCAAATGCAAATTGAAGACATGAATCGGCAGATCAACACCTACAACAACCAGCTGGAAGAAATAAAAAAGTCGCGCCATGCAATCGAAGTCAAAGTGCTTGGGCTCCAGGTACGCATCTCCATCGACAAGAACCGAAAGGCACTCTCAAAGAAGCCGAGCCCTCCAGAGCGAGAGGAGCCTCGTGTTGTTCTGGGAGAAAAAAGAACAAAATCGAGCGACGAATTATCGCTTTCGCCCGCAAGCAAAAGGCGGAAGGAACCACCTTCGTTTCCAGATGCAGATGAGCTGGAGGATGGACAACTACAACCAGAAGAAACAAAACGCCGAGGGTCGCGCGAGATAATGCCTTCGTCTCAAGAACTGGGACACAAAAAACCTGCAGCGCCACTACCACCCACACAGTACTTCCCTCCGTTTACACCGTTTCTACCACAGGTAGCCATCCCACAAACACGGACGCCACCTGCGCCGCCACCACCACTTCCTCCCCCTCCCCCGCCACCTTCCCAGATACCTGCGCCACCAGTGTTATCCGCGCCACCACAACCTCCGCTTCCACCGCATTCATCGCCCCTACCATCACAGCCCACGCCTCGCTATCCATCACATAACACATCGCATTCTGCACCAAAGCCCTCTTTCTTTCATACACCTCCCAAGGCGCATCGTCCCTCCCCCTCCCCCTCTTTACCCACCACGCCCCTACGCGAACTTCCAACACCATCCAGTATCACGCCGATGGTGGATGGCATGAAACTGAGCACATACCTCATCGATCTCGAAGAGCTCATCAAGGTGCGGTTAGGTTCTGACCAAAAGACAACGTTGATAACGCCAGAACACCGATCACCACCACGACCAGCGCGCATTATCACAGTGGATGGGTTTACATTGACGTTAGACTCCGTGCTGTTGGAACGAGCAACAACGGAACCGCCACAGCAGGTATGTATACTAAGCATTTATGGAGAATAAAACTGATACCAGTCCACGGCGAAACCAGAACGTCACCACCAAACTTTCCATCCTCACACCGCCCTTGACGGATCTGCTCGGCTCGCCCTACTTACTAAAACAGGTACATGATTGTGTGGATCAAACGAGGAGACTAAAGCCATTCTTTTGTGCAGCTCTCAAACCAGGCCGGCGTTAATGCGCTGCTACCGTCTGCGGAGAATGAGGACGAGAGTGCCGACGTGTTCTTTGAAAGCCCTTTGTTGAATGTACTCCAGAGAGATGATGCTAGTTTGCTGAATCGTAGGACAGATGTCAAATCTTACGTTAGTCGTATTGTCCAAAGTTTGCCGGCGGGGTTGACGCAGGATCTGATCGCAAATAGTGTCTCCGTTCGTCCTGATCTAGAAACGTCAAAAGATCTTGTGATTGAGGCTGTCCGGGCGCATCCCAGCGTAGAACTTCTGTGGTCTCTGTATGCCGAGCTATCACTCTATTGTCATGGGAACAGCGATATATTCAACAAGGACATCGACTCCATGTTAGAACACATGCCGCTTGCGCTCGACATTCACTGGCAACGGTTACGTGTGATAAAGGATGATCAGCTACGGGCGCTGGCGCGAGGCGAACTGTTAACAACGATAGCAAAACACAAGACAGCGGAAAAGTCCCCAGGTAGGTTCCAGCCAACTTAAAAAAAATGTTCATGCTATTGATTTGATTGCAGGGCTTGCGACCATTTCGGGAATCACGACCGAGATCCTTCTGCGCTTCTTGCGCTACGAGGGGCTTGCGGTTGTGTTGCGGTACTTGACGGGCAAGGAGAACGCTATCAATGTGGAAGCGGTGGAGCCGTTTTCTCTGGAAGATACAGCACCACAGGTGCAGCTGGTGGACGACGATCTGTATGTGCTGTGGATGACGATTCTTTACTTTTTCCTGTGTCGACGGATGCCCGACACCATCTGCCGTAACTGGTACAGCACTCTGCTGACTAGCGGGCGGCCGTCGGTGACGAAGCTGAAGTTTACGATTGACTGGTCCAGCGTTGTGGCCGAGGCGCCTTTGAGCCGGCCAGAGCAGCTCGGTGTCGTCAACATGTTACTATCGATGCTGCGGTATTTTTCGAAGAAGGCACGGGGGAACGATGCAAAGCGGCCCTTGCTGATGTCGGTGCTGCGGACCCTTCTGGATTTTCTATCGCACACCGAATGTTACAAACGGGCAGGCACGCTGGCGTTGCTTCGTGGCGCATTTGAGATGGAGGCCTTGCGACCGGAGGTGTACGACATCGAGGCGGTTCTGCAAACCAAGATGGGTGATTTGAAGGGCGCACTGAACGGGCTCAAGGCGCATGCACAGCGCCTGTCGATGCAGCACAAGTTAATTCTTGCGTACCGGTCGGCACATCTGCTGCAACCATCAGAAAAAAGTTCGCATGAAGAACTGCGCGAAGCTGCTCTGTTGCTCAAGCTACCATTAAAAGATGTCTACGATATGCAGGGTGCGTCGACTGATACGGATAATGTGCAGGTGGATCTTGTACGGCGGATGTATCTCATAGCGCTCGGCATGGACTTCATGGTGCCATTGCAAGCAAAACGATCGTTCAATGCCAAGGAGTTCCGTAGCTCGGCATTTGCATGGATTAATCTTATCTTCCTGACGCAGATCAGTCGCTGGATATACCAGGACCCAATCCTACAAAGCACGCTGCTGCAGCAGCTGGAAATGGCGCGCGACTTCGGCATCGATGCGGTGGATTCAGAGGATGCAAAGGTGTTGATTTTTAAGTATGCAAAGGAATGTCTATCTTGAGCAGCCGTAACGTAGATACTCCCTGCTTGGGGGGCTTGGTGATTCCCGCCTAATGCCGGGGAATCCGTAACGCACCTAATTTATCTCACGTAAATGCCAAAAAAAAAAAAAAAAAAAAAAAAAAAAGATGATTCATGTCAGCCATCTTCATTGGAAGCGCCACGCGTTGTCCTCCACTAAAAAAAAAGAACTGTTTAACATCCGTCTCTTTTCCTTACGCTAGGCTTTACAAGCTGTTTTTGAAGCACGCGTTTTGAAGCATGAAACGTCCTTTAGAGTATTTAATTAAGGGAGGACTACTACACGTTACTCCTAGGTGAGGCCACGGTGACCTGTCTATTCGCCCTTTTTTTTTAACAAGTGACGGGGAGGAATGACAGTGTGCTTTTCTGGATTGAATGCTAGAGGACCTTTGGAAGACTGTACATGTGTATCTGATAAAAACTCCTTTCGAGCAACACATAGTTTATCCCCAGAGCGGGGGCCATACCTTTCTCGGCTGTCGCCCAATAAGCTAAGGTCTGCTATGTTCTTTTGTGGAATGGGCCGTATAGGGTGTGCCAGTAACCACAACGCCTTCTTTTACAATGCCACACTAGAATGGCTCCTATGCTTCGCTGCGGCTGTCTTGCGCGGGATATAGCAAGCAGTAGCTTTTTGTTGTCAACTTGGCATCTACTGCTCTGTGAAACGGGTCGCCCTGTAAGCTTAATTTTTTCCTTTTTTATCAATCGGTATGCTTCCATTTGCAGGCTGTCATCACTCCGTCCATTCGTTTAATTAAACCATGCTCTGGGGACAGATATAACATATTCCGATAGATGGAGCAGGTAGCAAAGCTCTCTTTTACCCGCAAACACGGTTCGCTTTTATTCTTATGATTATGCTTCCGGATAAACACGTTCTATGAGGTGCTGCTAAAAAAGAAGAATAACACGAAAGGCCGTGTGGAACGGTAAGACATGGGTGCTGACGTCCACGGCGGGGTCTCCCCCCCGCAAGTGTGGCGAGGGAAGGGGGTCCCTTCCAAATTTTTTTTTTTTTCTGTCGAACGATCATGTTTCTAGCACGGACATTGTCACAACGGAGCATTCAGCCATACCGCTCGCTGATGGCTACTCGGTCGGTGAGCATGACGCTGCAGCGACTGAAGAAACAGAATGAGGATCCATATCCCGATCTGCGTATTCGTCATGCCCCCCAAATGGATATTGACAGCCCATACCCCAATTTGCCACCGATCCCTCGACCCGATGAGAGTTTGGAGAAGAAGCGTGCGCGTTTAACGTACCAGTCCCGCAAACGCGGTATTCTTGAGACGGATTTGCTGTTGTCGACCTTTGCCCAAGAACATCTTGCCAAGTTTAGCATGGATGACTTGAAAGAGTACGACCGTTTGCTGGATGAGCCTGACTGGGATATCTTTTACTGGGCGACAGATAAGAAAACTGTCCCAGAACGATGGCAGAAGAGCGGCGTTCTGGCGATGATCAAACAACATGCAAAGAACGAGAAGAAGATTGTCTTGCGTATGCCGGATTTGGAAGAAAGAAAGTAAATTAGTCTCCGAGAAGATATTTTTCGACATTTCGGAAGAAAAAAGTGTTTGGCGTGTATAAAAGAACAAAACAATGGTTTATTTTTCCGTTTTCTTTTGCTTCCGTTTTTTCTTTTTCAGTTCTTTGGCCATGACAGACCAACGCGTGCTATCAGCAACAACCCCGTCAGGCGCAATGGGCAACCGGTACGCCGTCCCTCTTCGACGTGAACGGCTGGGAGCCGAGGAATGGATCCCACGCCCCGTATATACATTGATGTGTAAGGATTGTAAAACCAAGGTGTGCTCTCGTGGTATGAAGGCCATTTTGTTGGCTGATACAAAAATTGGTCTTTACAGTACCGACACACCTTCACAGAGGTAAATTGGCACTTGTATGCATCAATGTCTTATGACCCGGATCCTCCCAAAAAAAAAAAAAAGCGTCCATATGTTGGAAAAGGACTATTCGACGCGAACTTGCCAGTGCAGGATTCGAGACATTGCATGCGTTGAATGGTAGATTTGCGGATTGTTTGATCGTTTCATTGAATGATTGATGAGGAGTCTGGTAGTGGCAATGTAGTGGGTTATCACGTTGTATCACCCTGTCATCAATGTCTTCGGGCGTGTCATAATGGGCATTTCTGGATGTACCATTCCGATGCCTGTGAGCCAATGGAGCGAAAAGATCCCATGAGTAAGCTGCGTTGTACTGTCTGTTGTAGCTGAAAGTTAGAACAAAAAGGCAACGATGTTCTGGTTTGGTCCAATTTGCCGAGAGCCGAAACGGACATTGATTTTATCATGGGTACAACAATTCCTTACGACCAACTCTGCCGATGATGCTCCTGAAGAAAGGAAACATGGAAACTTCCGAGAGATGTAAGGGGACAGACATTGCACTCTTTTTCTTTTATTTAACCTTTTTCAGATAGTGGCAGAGAAATATAGAATTTTGTTTTTTTTTTTTTTTCTACTCCGTGTATGTGTAAAACGAAGCAAGGAATAATAGATGGGTGTAGGTTGTGGCGTTGTAAGACACATCGTCTGGGACGAATAAATCGCGTATAAGTGATAATTAATCGCTTTGAAAAAAGGGACGGTCAAGGGAGGAAGAAAAAGGGTGAAAAAGGGACATAGAAGAAATGGTCTCTTGTTTTGAGGATGATAAGCACACGGAAGCAAGCTCGTTCCTTTCTCTTTCCCTTCTTCTTTTTTCTATTTTTATTTATTGTCACGATGAAGTATTTTCTGTTCTCTAAAAACGATGTCCATCCAACGAGCCGCACGGCCAAGCTTCCAAAGCAAAACATTATCGCCTCGTTGACCGCGCTGCGCGAGGCCAGTCTCGCCGTTCTGTTCACCGTCAAATCGGTGTGCTCTCCAGGGGCGCCAAGAGCGTTGTATTCAAAGCATAAAAACGTTCCGGAGTTGCTGCATGAAAAGTTTAAGCACTATCGCCAAGGCCAGGTCGTGGGTCGCGGCGCGACGGCCAACATCGTCCGTCTGACGCCCGACGCGAAGCGCTCGTCGCAACCGGTGCTTGCTGTCAAAGTGTTCCACAAACCACCACGAGGGATCAGCCAGCGGGATCATGACAAGCAGATCAAGGCCGAGTTCTGTATTAGCAAGGCACTTTATCATCCGTCGTATGTCATCCAGGTGTTTGATTTGGTGAAGGATTGCCAAGGCCGGTGGTGTTCTGTGATGGAATATGTAGGTGCAGCAAAGAACAAGCAGGACAGGAACGGGTGTGTGCTAACAGATCACACACAAAAAGTGTTCGGGTGGCGACGTGCTTAGCATGCTTGAGCATGTTTCGTTGCAGGACGAGGAAGTTGACTGTCTGTTTAAGCAGCTTCTGCTGGGTATTCAGCATATTCATCGCTGGGGCGTGGCACACCGCGACATTAAGCCGGATAACTTGATGCTGACGAGCGACGGTCAACTCAGGATTGCGGATTTCGGCGTGGCGGACGCGGTCCAGTCCTTTTACAACCTGGAGGTACAGTGGCTGTTGCAGGGCCGTTGTGGATCGGAGCCGTACTGGCCCCCTGAACTATTTCGCCCGGAGAAGTACGATGGCAAGGCCATGGATATCTGGAGCGCGGCCATCACATGGCACTGTTTTGCCTTTCAGCAGATCCCATTTCTTCGGGCCACGATGGAGGACCATCATTATGTCGAGTTTGTCCATGCCCTGCCGACGCGTACATGGCAAAATTTGAAATACTGTGAAGCTGACGTCAAGGCATGTTTATATGGCATGTTTGAGCCTGATCCAACGAAAAGGTGGACAATTGATCAATGTGTGAATTCAGTATGGATCCAATCCATAGAGGTCTGTCAGCGGGGACAGACAAAGAATGGCAACTGTCACAGCCATCGTATTGTAAACTAGGCAAAAAAGAAAAAAAAAAAAAAAAGAAGGAATAGCAGGCGTTTGAGGAGGGACGGATCAAGTTTCCATCCCTTAAGATGTATATGTACGTATGTATATATCATTGTGTTTCCATGTTGTCTCTATCTGTCCTGTAAATTCCAAAAGAAGAAAAGGGGGAGGGAGTGGGACAGAGACGGTCTAAGGATGTTACAAGAAAGAAGAGAATAATAATAATTTCATTTTGTCTTTACGTTTTGACTTAACCAATTCAATCCCTCAAACAAACCATCGCCTGTGGTGGCGCAGGAAGGATGGACATACCAAGCCCGGTCTCCGATCTTGTCTAAGCCGAGCTTCTCAGTAACCTCTGCAGGTGCCATTGCACCGGGTAAATCTTGCTTATTGGCAAACACAAGCAGTAGACAGTCCCGCATTTCGCGATCAGATATAATGCGATGAAGTTCCTGTCGTGCTTCGTCGATCCGATCGCGGTCTTGCGAATCAATCACGAAAATAAGTCCTTGTGTGCCGGTATAATAATGTCGCCATAGATTACGAATCTTATCCTGTCCACCTACGTCCTGAAGAAGAAAAGGTTATAAAAAGAAAAAGAAAGAAAAAAAAAAAGGAAGAAAAAAAAGGGATGCCTTACCCAGACATTGAACTTCACATTCTTATAAGTAACTGATTCCACATTAAAGCCTACTGTCGGGATTGTTGTCACTGACTGATTGAGCTTGAGTTTGTAGAGGATGGCTTTAAATAGAGCATGAGACTATTTCGGTTATTATTTATGCAGAACGTACTTGTTTTTCCAGCGGCATCAAGACCAAGCATCAGGATGCGCATTTCTTTGCTACCAAACATTTTGGACAATGCTTTAGATAGATTAGCGCCCATGATGATAACGTTTAATAATAATAAAAATAAAACAAGAAAAAAAAAAAAGGAGCGTATATAAAAAGAAAGGAAAGAAGAAAGGATAGCTGTGGTTAGTGGAGAGGAAGAGAGAAAAGGAAAAAAAAAAAAAAGAGAGAAAAAGGATATGTAACTAAGTGTGTTTGTATTAGCACAGAACGACAGACTGCCCAAAAAACCAAGTTTTTTTTGAGGGGTACACTATTATCCAAGATAGGCAATGTATCGTTCTGCAAACCTTCCCTTTTGGATCAGTTAGTTCAAGGATTTCATATCAAAGGTAAATCTGTAAAATTGATAGAATTTAGCTATGAAATTTTATTTTCTCATTGGTACTCTCTTCTTCGCCACTCAATCCGTAAGAGTCATCGTGACCATTTCTTCTCATTTTTTTTTATAAACCTAAAAAGGTCCGACCCAATCTCCCAAGGTTCTGTTAGATCTTTTTTTTTTTCTCCCTCTCTCTTTGTTTTTCTCTTTTACATCTTTCTAGTTTATCATGGTTTCAGCATTGTCAAATGGTTCTAAGCCTATCATTTCTTTTATTGGCGGCGGAAATATGGCCGAAGCTATTTTGGGTGGTTTAGTCGCATCTGGACACCCTGTTGATCGACTGCGCTATTCAGAGCCATTGGACGCAAGACGTCAGTACATGCAATCAAAATACCCTAACGTGATGGGTGAAGCTTCCAATGAAAAGGTTATTCAAGATGCGGACGTTGTTATCCTCGCCGTCAAACCTCAGGTACTGAGGAAAGTCGTACAGGATCTTGCCGCAACATTCCAACAAATGAAATCCTCGGTCCTGTTGATCTCCATCGTCGCCGGTATCAGAACAATCGATATTTTGCGATGGATCAACTCCGTCCAGTCTGTTGCCCTTGTTCGATGCATGCCAAACACACCCGCTCTGATTGGTGAGGGTGCCGTCGGCCTCTACGCAACCGAGGCCGTGAATGAGATTCAGCGTCAAACCACCGAGACGATTATGACGGCTATTTCCAAAAAGATTTCCTGGGTGGAGGATGAGAGTCTGATTGATACGATTACTGGCGTAAGCGGCAGTGGCCCTGCTTATTTCTTCTTGGTCATGGAAGCTATGCGTAAGTTGTCAAACCCCTGAGGAAGATAAGAGCAAATCGGAAGGTTGCATAGCTAACAAAGAAAAAATGTTTATTTAGAAAACGCCGGCGTTGCAGCAGGTCTGACGCCAGAGGATGCTAAGAACTTGACACTTCAAACATGCCTGGGCGCTGCAAAGATGGCACTAGAGTCTGAAGATGACTTGGCTACCTTACGACGCAAGGTCACCTCGCCCAATGGAACAACGGAAGCTGCGATCAAGTCCATGGAAGCCGCTGATATCCGGAAACTGATGCACGATGCTGTCTTTGCTGCCACCGCACGTAGCCATGAATTAGCAGAAGAGATGGGCAAGGATTAAGTTTGACGTTTTAAGCTTTCTGTAACTGTACAACAAAATGTAAATACCGGCGGAGTGAAATCTCGCCCTCATTGGTGCAATTTGAACAGTGGTCATGGGTTCCTCCAAAGTTCATATCACACAAAAAAACGTGAGCTTCTGTGTTTTTTTTTTACCGCTTGGCTTCATCTTCTTATTTCAAACAGCGAAACTTTGTGTTGTGAGTCAGTGCCTGGTAACAGACCTAGACACCTGTCCCTTATTTGTGTGGTGCTGCTTTTTGTACAAAGAAGCTGGTTTTGTGAGAAATCCTAGAAAGAAGTTTGAGAAAGTCGTTTCATGTCGCGTCAAACAGGGAATGTCATGCCTTGCTGTTGGTGAGCCGAGCGCGCGTTTTGATGACAACGACAATCTCCTTTTTTAGGTGTGACGGGAAGGAATCATGGCAGGTCGCCACGTGCGGCTTGCGAAACGTGTCAACCAGGCCATCGCTGGGATAAATGTTTTCCGCTGAACAAAAATAATCCTATCGAAGGCTTGCCTTTGCTTCGCAAAAAGTTGGTTAAGTTTGGACACGTGAAGCTGAATGTGGTGTACCCTAAGCTGTGGACAAACTCCGCGGCGTGCCAGTCATATTCGTAGCGATTGCTCTTTTTCTTTTCCTAATGAAGTTTATATCCATGTCAATTATCAACACCTATCATATTAGAGTGAATGGTGGAAGACGTATTTAGAAAGTGAACTACATGAACAGTACTTTTATAGCAGGTTTTAAACAAAATGATATTACGTAATTTTCCGCAATGTCCTACCAGCCATGTTTATCTGAGGTGATAGAATCGTCCTAAGGGGAGTTTCATAAACTTTATTACCAGCTTGAATAAGAGGGGTGTGTGAGTGTGTGTGCGTGTCTATAAGTCTCGGGATATCGGGACGAACTCCATTTCTATAAATGAATTGGCTGGAGAGGTACTGAATCTATAGCTTCGCAAAACCTTTCGGTCATTGCTTCTATTCCCCATCAGCATGTCAGACAAAGGTCATACCATGCTATCTAGCTTCGGCTTAAGGCTATAAAATAACTAGAAATATGCAGAGTTACCTATAGAGAAGAAATTGATGCACATGGATGGGAATTCGTTTTAACTACACCATTTGTTCGACAGGTATGTCATTATCAAATTTGACAATACATTTGCGCATCGCCATCCATCCGAATATCTGTTTTCTTGTTCTTCCTTCTCTTTAGATTTGATGTATGCTTCTCTCAAACATCGCAGGCACTGATGGAAGATCTAGTGCTGAGCTTTTGGAAATACATGGGTTGTAAGGAAGGTTTCCGACAAGTGAGTACGTAGGGGTATGATAAATCCATCTTCTGCGTCATTTGGGCGGAAGTATCCCGAACGATTTTCTGCACAAAGATGGGGGGGCTTGTGGCTATGGATACCCATAAAATCTTCCAGAATGGAATTTTGGTAATAGACATTTGCAGCTGTCCACACAAATCCTAGTTTATTTATTCAGAAAGAGAGCATCTGTGGTAGTTGCGATCTTTCGCTTTTAAATTCAAGAGAAGCGTCCTATTCAAAGATGACATCTCACGTAGAAAGATTCAGTAACCAGAAGGAATGCATTCGATTCAAGTACTGCCTGATCTGCAAATGTACAATAGCAATTAATATACAAACATTGATTTATTTGACTTCCAACTTCTGACGAACGGTGAGGATACAAGTATGGAGATTAAAAGCCTGCATTATCACCACGTGCGGGGAACTATTCTCTCCCCGAAGTTTAAAATCACTGTCCGTGATTTGACAAACTAAAAAGACGAAAGAGTTCAGGATGGAACAAAGGGGGATACGCAGCAAACAAGCAGATCTGCTTAACAGCTGCCTTTGATGTGAAGAATGTTGCCTGTGGTAGGTGATTCAGCATTACAATGTGTTGACCCTGCTAACACATTGCTATTCAACGATACAAACGTAGCAAATGTTTTGGTATATTAAAAAGCAAAGGATCGCCTGGCTTATACCCATACGTAAGTTTAAGTAGGGCGTTCCATTCATTGACCACGTGAAGGAATCAAGGGACCAAGCCTAACGGCGTGGCTGTGGTCATTCTAAGTTCCAGGTAGGTTGTTTGACATGTATAGGAAAGGATTGAGGCTCAGATGTTATTGTTAAGACGTTAAAAATGACAGCCACGGATTTCGGAACTCTGATCACACTGTATTACGTCCATCTTCTAAAATGGATCAGTTAGCCGAATTTGGTTGACTTCCCAAGGTTAATTCCTTTTCATGCGGCTCAAAATGGCTCCCCTTCGCTTTAGGTCGGCAAAACACTCCATCTAGTATATGTCTTCTACAACACGGTAACCTAGACCATTATAGCATAATGGTGAGGTTCAAGCACGCCCTGAAATGATATCTAGATTGCTCGACAAAATTGAAAGAAAAAAAACAAAAACAAACGCACATACATACATACAGTCGAGATTTTCGCAGAACAGGAAAGTGCTATTGCGTTCTTTTTGACTGAACGCGTTTTCCGTGGTTTACGGAGCATGATGAACGCTTGTACGACAAACGGTGCATCAACATTAACCATGGCATTTGTATTACAGTCTCTTTTATGTGTTCACATGGTAACACACCTAGAAATCTCTCTGCTCCTGAAGAACTTGTCCATGAGTTCCATCGTAATACAAAGCAGTAACCATCAACTAGTTTGATCGAGGAGGACGATTTATTTTCTTCCTGTGGTCCATTGCTAGGATAGGGACATTGTTAATTTTATTCTGTGTCTAATAAACATGGCTAACAAGTGCCTGCATGTTTATTTATGTTTTTGTTGTTGTACAATGCATTGCGTGTGTCCTCTGTACATCGTTTTACCTAAACATACTTCGAGTCCTCCTCCTCCTTCTCCTCTTGCTGGTGTCTGACATTCAAACGAGGCAGCGGGCGTGATCGAGCAACTGTTTGGTTAATAAACGTCTCGAACATGTCCAATGAAAAGTTTTCATAGCCACGTCACTCTGCTTAATTTTTTTTTTCCTTTTTTCGTGATAGTTCCTTTTGATCAGTAGTACCTGTTCTTACCAGAAGAAAAATGACATAGAATGTTTGGATTTATATAAAGAGAAGAAAAAGAACAATTTAAATTAATACAAAAAAAATTTTTTTTTGTTCACTGCGTATTGGACTGATCAGGGCGAGCCGATTCTGTATGATTCAAAGCAGCGGAACATAGTTGAGAAAGACGTGCAAATTTAGAGCCTTCATCCTCACCAGAATCAGGTGTCGAAGCTGTATTCGTTGATGTCGATGCACTTGGTACTGGCGTATGAGGTTTGACAATGCCGATGGGCTTCACTTCTTGTAAACTTGGACTAGAACGTTGCGATGTCGGTTGAGATTGTTGTTTTTGATGTTGATAGTATGCTTGAGCTTGTTGATGAAGAACATGATCATTATGCATCATTGGACGCGATGTCTGGGGAGACTGTGGTTGCTGTTGATGCATCATGTTACTGTAATGTTGCTGAGAAATAGCAGAATAATGTTGTTGCGGTTGACTTGTGCTATCTCCATTATTCCCATTACCGGCGACAAGATAAGCCATTGGTGGGTAGGGATTAACAACGTACTGTTGAGGAGGCATCATTTGATCCTTATGGTAAGCGGTATACTGACTGTAAGGATCATAAGGTTGACCATATTGGTTCAAGTTGCTAGGATAACCAAAAGGCATCGATGGTGCTCGAATGGTAGAACCATAAGGTCCTTGACCAGGTTGACCAGAAGATTGTTGTTGTTCTTCTGCCTTGCGCGTCGTTGTGCTTTTTTCGCTATCTAAAAAATTTTTCGTTAAGTCATAAACGCGCAATGGTCTATTTTCCTTTTCTTTTTTTTATACCTTGCTTACTTCTTCGTTTATAAGGACCACGTTTAATACCTCGTTTTCGTTCCTTTCTCACCGAGTTGACACATGTATCGGCAATACCATACTTGACACAACGTGGACAAGGTCGAGCATCATCACATTTCTTACATGCCTTTTGACAATTAGCTAAAAAAGAAAACAAGAATTCGTTAAGACTGTTTTTTTTCCTTTGGGCCGAAAAAATAAATAAACACTTACTGCATGCGTTTTTAACCTGTTTCCTTTTAGGTGGTTGCTGTTGTGGAACAGTTTGGTTTGGTTCAACAAGACCATGATGTTGTAGTGGTGGAAGTCCATTAGGATGATTTAGAATAGGTGGGGTATTTGTCAATACAGAAGAACTAGCAGGAGAAGCATTTGTTGTTTGATAAGGAGCAGGCGGCGCTTGGTACTCGCCATGCGGATAGAATGGCATCGACATTTTTGGTTCTTTTTAATTCAGCGGCGCTGGAAATTGAACTTATTTTTTTCAGTAAAGAGAAAAAGAAAAAATAAAATAAAAAGGACAAAGGAAAGGAGAACGAAAAAAAAAAAAAAGTTATTACAACAACGAATCTAAAGAGGGAGAAACCAGAAAGACCTTTTTGCAACTGTCCGTAAAAAAAAGTGATCGAATATAATTTACTGGTAACGCGGGGATTGAAATAAGAGAAACAGAAAAAAAATTTATTTCTTTTTTTTTTATTATACACATTTCTACTACTTCCGTAAAACTTACCTTATCCTATTTATTACTTTTTATCTACTTCTTTATAATAAAAATAATAATAATAAATACTATCAAAATAAAATACAATAAAAAAGTAAAGAACAATTCTTATTCAACTTCAGTTCTTTTTTATCAAACTCCGCTTTTATTTGACATAAACCCGAAAACGTACGAGAGTCGGAAAAACGATATTGTAAAAAAGGATAATCCCACGTGATATCCTATTTAAAACACCGAGAAACATATACCCTATATTCAACAACTACTATAGAAACATTTAGTTCTGTCTTAAAACTGTTATTTTTGAATGATTGATGTTTTATACAAAAGATAAACCTAACAACAAACTATTTGCTACACGAAACTAATCTGGAAATAGTTGACATATGTAAACTCCGCTCGGACACTAAATTACACACATAACTTAACGGTGAACAGAATTGTAAAGGAAAAAAAAAAAAATTTGTTATTCTGTTGTTCCGGTTAGATGAAACCAATAGTAAAACATTTCCCTTTATTCATTCATAAGAAAGATCACATTTGTTTCTGCACCGTCCTATTTTTCAACCGAACAAATCGGAAACTAAAAATATTCCTTGGGTTCGAAAACAATCCTCTTACTGTATAGGCTCTTCGTATTTCTATACTAACAAAGATTGAGCTATTGGTATAACATCGTAACACTCTAAGTAGTCTAATAATAAATAGATGCTATACTTTTCTATCTTGAAGATGATCGTAGAAGGAAAAAAAAAATTACATATGAACTCCGTTTGTTGACCAGTGTGTGATCTACAATCGTTGCAAATGTCATCAAATGAAGAAGGACACGTTTAAGAACTAATCCTGGAAAAAGGGATGTCGTACTATAATTCATGTTTTTTTTATAGTGTACAACATAACACGTTCGTATTTCTTTTTCCTTGAATACTATTTATATTAACGTCTTTTTACAATTATACAAACACCTGGGCATACTGATTCATCGTAGTAGAAGCTAACCCCTGGAAGCGCGTGCCACGGCTGAGATCAAGAAGCTCATATTACGGGACTTTCACTTTCCGACCTCTTCTGAGAGTGTTGCGTAGTTTTGATCAGGGGTTGTTGTGTAACATCAGACCCGGAAAAAAGCGCTAGACGTACGTACACTTTTCGGTGAACTAACGATGCTCCGGGTGGAACTTGACGTTGTACGCTTCAGTATAAACGTAAAAGTAAATGTTACAAGATAGAAATGTCATGCAATTTTAGGTACATATCAAGTATATCAGTAAGCTTGTCATCACACTTCTCTCTTTTTTATTTTACACTATTCTGCAATTATACTGCTGGCTCATAGTCATGTAATACAGTGGCCGCCAAGACCACTGCGTTATACTAAGATATAGCTAGATTGGGTCACACTCAGGGCGGATTTTCTTTTATAACACGTGGCCATTACCTCTCATCTCCACATTTCCGTTTCTATAATCTGAAAGTAACCATTTTTATCGTATATAGCTACACGCGTATATATATATACGTGTGTATGTACGGACAGGATCGAATAAACAACAATAACATTGCTGAGCCCTGTACAATTAGAGATAGCGTTTTATTCTTCATCCTAATGTCTAACAACGAAATAGCACAGGAAGCTCAACACGGCTCACTGAAGAAGGCAGCGACATCCACACATCATAAGAAGCACGACTAGAGCTACCTCACTTGCACCACATCTCCCCGATGATGATGATATCACCGTGAGATTTTGCCAAAAAAAAAAAAAAAAACTCGGAGCGATCCTACTTCTACTGTATGTTGACAGCAATCCACATGAAGACTTGCAAGCCTCCATTTACAATGAACAAACAATGTATTATTAGAATATTCAACAAAAAGTCATCAAGAACTAAGTAGAGGGATGACATGCGTAGTGGGTAGCATTAGCTTTACTTTTATAGTGTTATCAATCCACCTAACAGCAAAAGGAGTGGCGAGGATATCAGTAGGCACCACTAACGGAGCAACGCCGTTGTACCAATAGACAGACTGACACGTAACTAGAGTGTTTTTAGTATTCTTTTCACTCTCTCTCTTCCGCTAATAAAATACCGGGTCATAGTCTCGCTGTACTTATGTATCGACCACTTCTTTGCGGATGTTAAAGTACCATTGGGAGCCCTAGATACGTGTCGGCCAATGCTTGAATATTCTTCGCGCGTTTCTGAATTTGCAATGCGGCTTTGATGATCTTGGCGTCGTGGAGTAAATAAAGCTAGATGGTGCTATTAATATTAGCTCTCTTTAACATACCTTAAGTTTGAAAAGCGGTTTTGATGTGGGCTTCACATCAACGAAAACCAATGGACTTGTGGGAGATGAATAACAGTGGAATTACTGGCAAAGTAGAATTCCTCATCGGGTAACCGACTGTAGATTGTAGATATATCCAGAATTATTTTGAAACAGCAGTTAGTAGCTGGTTATTATCATTGCTACAGTATTTATGTTCATACCAATTCAAATCCGTTGACATCGTCCGGTTCACACTAAGTTTTTCTTTTAAATTATTGACAATAGAAGTGTTGACTCGTAAGTCCTTGCATTGCTGTGCTATATGAATGTCATTTATTACCGAAGTAGATTTCCATTTGTTACAGAGGTAGATTTCCATTCGTTCGATGGCATTTCAATGGGACCTATGGCTTCTTTGCATTTCAAAAGTAGGGCAATCTTTCTTAAGTAGGTGGGTGATGTGTCCATGGTATGAAAAAATGGCTTTATTTATTTCGACTACAAGCTCTGTTGATGCTGATCCTGTCCCGCCGTTGGAACAGTAGTACAAATGTATAAGGTGAGTAATACGGTCTATAATCATAGACTTGCTCGTTGCAGCTAATCTATGTTTCTTGGGTAGAAATTGGGCCGGAACATCCCGAAGCTAGCACGTGGAAAGTTCTCGGTAGAATGGATCTTGCTTCCACTGAGAACCAAAATAATCATCAACGTATCAAAGGTCTCACTATTTTCTTGCCCCAAGACAACAGCGATACCATCGTTTGCTACTTTTCAACTTGTGCAAATTGTTCACTTGTAAAAGTCTGTTTCCACAACTCTTTGGTTCGTGGATTTACAAAGTTATCACTCTAGATAATGCCTGCTTATAGTAAAGCCAGATAAAATAACAGCTAGGGGCTTTTCGGCAGAAAAGCTAGAAGCAGCATCTAACACTATTAGACTCTCTACTTCGTACTTCCGCTGCACTCGTCGCTATTGTATTTAAAAGGAGGACAGTGAGCATGATAGTGGTATGGCTTAATAGACACATAAATTATATAAATGGGATCTTTGGATACTAACGTTGATATTGATATCAGGTGTGGCTCAAATGGCCCATTTACTAAGCTCGCATAGACTAGACTAAAGCTTCTTGCACGGCGACACTTCTGTCGTTTTTTGCATTTTCCATCTGCATAGCATTTAACTACATGTCTCTGTCATACAGCAGATTCGGTCAAATACTCCGTTTATGAGCTCAAAGGATTAGGCACGCTATTTGATTTGTCAGAGTGAAATTACTTTTCCCAAAGCGTGCAGTAGTTTGACGTGTGTCACCTTAGCATTCGAAACAAAAACAACCACTGCCTTAATTAGCAACAATTTTAATTACTGCTGGTTGGTTATTGCAGCCCATAACTTTATTGTTGAAATAAATACATCAACCGTCTATTACTCAAGTCATCTTGGTGTAATTTCCGGCCGTGCGTAAAGCTGCTGGTCCGCTAGTACCGCCTCCTCCATCTTTTGACAGGGTATTTGGTATCATTTCCATCTTTTTCCTTAGGACGGATATTCGATGCTGAATGGATTCGATGACTACAAAAAAAAAAAAAAAGAGGATGAATAAGATAAACATACCTTTCTATCACTATGATTCCTTTTTTCGTTTCTTTACATTTATTAATAATGCATCGATCGTCTTCTTCAATCACAACATCGTCGTCTCCCCGGATTTCCAATATTGCTTCTAATAACCAGATAGCCGTCTGGTAGTCTTGCTCACAGTCCGATATGTTTTCACCCACAAGTTCACATACGGCTGCCGCTCGACTCTGTTCATATGTATATCAGTGTTTTTTTTTCTTTCGGTTCTTTTTCTTCACTTACCATTTCCAGTGCTCGGTCATACAAAAGTTTCTCCACACAGGCACCGCCTGCATTTTGGTCATCTTGCTCACATTTGGATCCTTCGAACGATGCACGATCAAGACAGCGGTTGAATCGATCACGCATCCATTGTACCGCATCATTCAATCGTACAGACGTAGCCTTGATTTGCTCGTCTGAAACACGGCTCCAGTACTGGCGTGCTGTGTTTAAACCCATTTCCAAAAGCGCCAAAGCCTTAATATGCAGCACCATCGCTTCCTCCGCAAGTGTCACTTCATTCACCGTTCCCCTGGCGGCCATCAAAGTGTCAAATTTAGCATCCGCAAATTTAGCAACAGCATGTGCCATGCATGCTGCACGTTCAATCGATTTCATCATTTGTGATTCCTGGGGATCAATACCCCCGCTTCCCGCCAAAAACGCTCTTGGTGATCCCGCAACATCTCCCTGAAGTTTTTCAACATTAGGCGGAGAGTTGCCCGGTCTGAAAAGACGCACGGAAGCCATGGACAATGCCTTGGCTAGTGCGGATCCCGCTGACCCTGTACTGATCTTACGCTCACGCACCGCAAACGGGGGTGTCGTTCCGGGGGATGGCGGTGACTGATTGGTTTGCTCATAACTACCCTTTCTTGGTACAACCGCTTGACCAACAGAATGCCGTCGTCCAATAAGACGTTCAGCATTTGTGCGTGGTGAGGCGTCCATCTCTAGAAAGAGAAAAAAATTTAATTTGTCGTCTTCTTCCCACATGATGGCGTGATATATTACCATCTGCAAACTGATTGGTTTCGATAATCCGTCGATCCAGCACAACGTACTCTTGCAGTACGTCTTCCTCAGCATCACGTCGTCCTTGTGTACCGCGCCGAACCATAGCATTCATTTCGGGTATGTTTTCTCTTGAATCTGCCTTAGGTCGCCGTGCTGTTGTTGTTCGTATTGGCATGTCTTCACTTTTCTCCCTACAAACTCATGAAGCCTAACTGGGGCAATCCACTGTATCGCCAGCCTTACCTGTACAGTCGCCCGCTATCTTGTCTGTTGAGGCTTGACCGTGATGAGGTCCTTGATAAGCGCCGCTCGAGTCCCTGGCGTTGGGTCATCGATGTCTGCGCAAACGGCGGAGGTTCGTAACTGTGTGGTTCGGAACGAGGTTTATTGGTCAGGTCCATACGCTCCGTTTTTCGTGGTTTTAGACTGGTGGATGAGGTGGATCGTGAAGGTTCTGGTGTGAGTGATGGTGTTTCTACGTCCTGTGCTACTGCTGGATGCATGAAAAATTCTTCAAATGATATTCTTTCTACCGGATTTTTCTTTAAGAGCTTTCGAATCAAATCTTTCAGGTCGCTGCCGATCACCATCGCTTCTGCTCCAGGAGAAGACCGACCCGACTCTGCTGCTCGCTCATCTGGGAAGCGGATCCGGTCTTCGTTCTCCTGAATTTTTTTCAGTAATTCCAGGTGATTTTGTGCTCGAAAGGGTGGTCGACCCGTTATCATCTCGTACAGAACAGCACCCACGCTCCATAAATCGGCTTTTGCATCGTATTTCTTGTACGATAGAATTTCAGGACCCATATACAGTGGTGAACCGCAAAGGGTGTCGGCAAGACTAGTACTGGGTAAAAATCTGGCGAACCCGAAATCCGCTACCTTCAGCACAGGAATTTCGGAATGCGCAAGATCTGCGTTCGGATGCTCCTGCGGCGATACAAGTAATAAATTCTACAAACGATTACCGTTTACACGGATGCTTCCCTCCCATATGTCGTGCCTACCTGTGGTTTGATATCACGATGGACGAGATTCTGTGAACGTAAAAATTGCAGTGCCGAAGCTAATCAGTGGTAAAGGATGAGCATACCCTCCTTTCTGTCTTTTCTCTCTCTCTCCCTTTCTTTCTTTCTTTCTTTTTTCTAGGCTTATAAATCAATCCTACCTAATTGCTTTAGAAAATGTCGTACTACCCTTTCTGGTAATCCCCCAGCAGATCCTCTCAGAGCCCTATTGGACCGAACCTTCTTGATATAATGAGATAGGTCTCCCATGGAACAGTACTCCATCACTAGATGAATATGTGTGCTCGTTTTCTACACAGCGTTATATAAACTACTTGCACAGTAGAATGACTTACCTGGCACTCGATGAGGCCCACAATGTGATCATGCCGTATCGCCTTTAAAATAGATATCTCCGATTCGAGGTTCTCAAGTAGTTTTCTGGTCAGTTTGGAACGCAACACCGACTTGACAGCAACTGTTTGTTTCGTTATCTAATAGGAATTGAAAGATTATGCAATCCAAATGAGTATGATGATGCAATTTATGCTCATGTCGGCCCTGTCAAAGCAGCAATCACTTGCCTTATGCTGCGCCTTGTATACAATGGCGAACGAACCCTGGCCAATCCGGGAGCTGATGACATAGTCACCTACGGTGGCCTCAGGTGGTTTGTCTGAATACATATCGCTAGGTGATGCTGGATGCTTCTCTGAGTTATTATTGTCATTGTGTGGTGAAGACATGGTAGCTGTATGGAAAGTAGAGGCCGATTTGCTGTGTACAAATCGTCTGTCACGCTTTTTTTAAATCGCAGCTCACCTGCGTTGCACTGGCAGGCCATGTTGTTGTCAGCACCCAAACTTTTACTAAAGTTTCTGTGCTGATCAGACCCTGATCTCTTGGCTACAGCTCAATGTAGGCAGTATGGACTGATCAGTCAAGGTCAGACAATGTAATCCTTGTTTTCTTCGTCATTGCGGTATTTCGTTTCGATAACCTGGTATGGTACCGTGCGTCTAGTGGAATAGAGAATTTATGCACCTGACAAAGTCGCTTGACCTTGCATTGCTCATCGACCATGTTTTTTTTTTGCAGAGCGTTCGGACGAAAGCGGAATGTGCCGAATTCTACCAACCGATATGGTTTGACTCGATCATTCCTCTGCACCATTCCGTCTTGCGAGTTGCATGCAAGTCATTGCTCGCTGACAAAACACCATGGTCCCCGTAGATCAGCGCATACAACATTATTTTATTTTATTTTATTCGAGACGATCGTTAAAACAATACACGTATTTCATGCGGTGCAGATTTCCCGGCAGTTCTACTGCCTTTATCCCCTTCCCCGAGCGCTTCCGTTACCTATAGACAATTTCAATGAGCCTATCTCTGCATTTGGCAAGGAAATGAAAGGCTAACTGCTGCTATCGATGACGGTTGTGCCGTTGGTGCCGGCCAATGCTCGAGCGTATAACGGTCAGATCGCCTCATCAAGGTCAAACGCGTACACTGTGGTTCCTTTGTAAATGCCGCAGTCATCCAGTTCTATTTTTTTTTATAACATCAAGTGACAAGAAAAGTAAAGCCTAGTCTATCTTAGCAGACTCCCCGAAATAGACATATATTATACTTCATGCATTATAAAAAACTAGCTTTAAAGCAAATGTGCTCTCTAATGCATCTATCTCCTCCCGGACTTTGTTGCTATAAAGTCAAATGTACTGCCCTTGACGGTAAATGGAACAGCGAGGTATGATACGTGGACTTTTTTCTTACATCCGCGGGAGGATACCGCATACGTATGCTATGCACCTTTAACTTAGTTAACGCCTCTTACCAGCAGATATGTATCGTATTGAATTCTTTGGAAGATAGCGTATTGAAATGAATGCTCGTAAAGGACCAATACCTCTCTCGAGATCCTAGAAGATCAATCAAATAGCGTTCGCTCTCCGGTGTACTGCAAGGACCGACAGTGTAACTGTTTCAACGCTTTCATGCAGCCAATTCAATGACCGACCGTACCTGTGTTAGGCTCGCTGTCTATGCCTGGACCAATTTCAGCGAATGGGAGCTCAAGAACAAAGTACGGAGTAACATATACTTCAGGCGACTTTCATTAACAAAGTGCGGATGTTTGAGCTTGCTACAAAAAAAGATGTACCTTTTAAATAAAATGGTAGATTAGCAAAAACCTATATAATGAGTAGCACTTGACCCAATTTTGATAAATAACATTTGTTTTAATTAGTATGGACTCCAATCAAAGACAAGAATCTCAACGATATTTGGCAACTTTGCCTACAAGGCTGAGTCTCACTACAGGTGTGTATCGTGGATAAATTTCTCGAAATAAAACATCAATACTGAAAGGAAATAGATGAGTCTGCTAGATAAATTGATCGAATAAAAATGGCTCTAAATAATGAAGCTCAATCGAGAACTGAGGTTGCTTCACTATGTGAAGGCGATAGAAATAAGAAAGCATTGAATAGATCACTGCATGTTCAGTACCTAATCCGTCTGCGAGACCGACTAAAGTAGGAAATGGAGCAATCGCTCAAATGTTATCAGGGTCAAGCCTTTTCATGACATCACCTAGTCCATCTTTTGCTTTCTATTGTTAAACAAAGATAGATCCTTCATCACTTTACTATCCTTGCGTGTTGTGTGGCTAGTTCATCTCCAGGTTCTAGTCCTGCGGGCCAAATCGAGGTATACCATGAAGCAACTAATGGAGTGTTTGCATCTCAGCTTCCTACCCTTCATCCAGGAGAGACATCCAATTTTGCCTCGAGATAGATACATGTCTGTTGTCCAACGTGGTTTATACCACTTAAACAAGGAGCCGCAGCTTTCACCGTAGCACGAGACCTAGATCCCAAAGTGACCTGCATAGTAGGGATTGACCCAGGTACGTCGCCCGCTATGGAAAATCAGTAATAGCTATATATCATGTAGGCATCTGGTCCCTGGTAACTTCTGTTGACACAGCGGATGACTTATGTGATCGGGAAACGAGGCAACACCATACATTTACGGTCACAAACTCGTTTGACACTGATATTGGACTACGTCCTACGAGCCACGTGCATTAACATAAAATTGTAAGGCGATCCAGACATCGTCTGTGAGCCCTGTGTTAACGTCACAGAAGAAATGCTATTCTCCCCCTTAGCTAATTCTTTGTACAGACAAATGAACCAATGTGCGTTAGTGGCATTTTTGGTCTAAACATTAAAAATGTGTACATAAAAGTAAATTAGCGTAGGAATCGCTTGAAGTACTTTTTGCAAAAATCTAGTGTCTTTAGCTGATTACTGAAATTGCATTATTGATTGACCAATAATTGCTGCTCCTGAAGTACTTTTACAAATCATTGTGTTGGTTCCTGAATATCAGCTGGAGTTTGCTATATCCTTCACCAAATCAAAAATAGCTTAATGAGTTTCTATTTTAGAAATAAAAGTCTCATATTCTCTGCAATTATTGGTTATAGAATGCTATTCTTGACAAGTATCTTTCATCCTGATACTCATCACAACTTCTCTCGCTCGGACTGTTGTTTACTTCAAAGGGCAAACAGGGTAAAGGCATATTCGGATTGTTTGATGAAAATGGATGTGGCAGGTTAGCACGATGATCCTAATGGTCTGCTATACACACAATAGTCGTCTGTCCGCATTTTTTAAGAATGGGGCATTTACGGCGCAGCATGAGCGCGAGCGCCTCCTCTTATTATCCAGTAACTATAGAAGACAACGTGCTCGTTTTTGTGCGAGAGATTAAAGTTTAGTTGTACAGGAAACAGATAATGGACAGCGCTTTTGCTTGTGGCGTTTTCCTTTCTTTATGTTACTCCGTTGCCAACGGTTTATAATGAAGCCTTAGTTTGCAGGAAACGAATATGCTCTTAATGGGGTGGTCTATTTCATCTAAAGGGTCCATTTTGGTATGGCTCATATTGTGAAGAAAGGGATGAAAATTTTGGGCCCTCGTCATCCCAGTAATTTTTGGCTAGTGGTCAGGTACAGTTGAAAAACTTTATGATATAGTCTCATAGCCATACAGGCTTACAATTGGTGGATTGTAAATGACTTTTACGATCGACAAACGACATCATGATTGATCAACAAACCCCTCATCGTTGACTTTACAGCCGTATTCTGTATCGGCTAAACTAAAGCATTCGGCACAGTTAGACAAGGTCAACAACGCTGTACGATGTAGTTTAGATGCATCTGAAAAAGGCGAAGATTAATGGTGGACATCTCTGTTGAGACTTTCGTATTTGGTCGTAGTAGATCATGACATCCAGGTCGTACAGAATTTCAGATGTTAAAGCACAGTAGTAGAAGCTATTGGCAAAAGTAAACAACTCCAAAGACTGGGAATAGAGACGACACATAAAACGAAGTCCATAAGTGACTGGCGGATATATCCTGCAGAAGCATCAGCAGGATTTACATCATCTCTCAGACAACTAATGTATGTTTTTGTACTATTGAATGCAGAATTACATGCTTGCACACAAGATTCCTTTCTCTTTCTTTGCTTTTCACAAGGCTCATGTGGATCATTTTCATTTCCTTCTTTTCTTTGTTTGCTGTCATTGAACAATGATATGCTTTACGGTATCTGTGCTCCACTTTAGAGACAAAGATTTGTACTCTCATATGATCATCTCTAAAATACGGGATATCTTTCTTCCCTCATCTTTATAATCCCAGAAAGACAGTGCAGCCTGATCTACGTAGGAAAGTTACCTAAGAAATTCACATGAAAAGGTAAGTGTGACTTGAAAAGGTCAACGTTATGCGATATCCCCAACCGCAGTACAAGCAAGCCTCCGCGCAGGTGGTTCCATTAAATTTGCAGTGGAATTTAAATTGGCTTTCGGTACGATTTTTGCGACGCATCCGAAGATGATCAAGGAACTGTCGTACGATTGTGTATCCAGCAAAACAGGTTGTAACAATCTTTTATCGGATGTCAGTACGGGTCCTTGAAGTCCGCTCTTACAGTAATTCCATGTTTGTAAGGTAACATCATGACGATAAACATAGAAATCTAGATAGCCAATGGATTGGTATACTAGTACAAAGTTGCATACAAGGTAAATGGCACTGATCCACATGTCAGAACCAAAAAGTATCACTTTTCTAGGTCTGGCCATGAGAATCCCAAACTCAGACGGTTACATCGGTGTGGAATTGATAAACTGAGCCGAAATCACAACCACCTATGTGTCAACCCAAAACTGGTACTTTTTTTTTTTTTTTTTTACGTCCTTGTTTATTTTTTCTTAGTCTCCTCGTTCACGTTGCTAATTACTGAAAAGAAAAAAAGGTTTAAGTGATGAATTATTTGATAGGATAAGTAACTACTGTATCAGTAACGTATCACTTTATTTGTCACAAAAGAAAAAAAATGAGAAGGGAAAGAAAGAGAAAGAGAAAGAGGAAAAGAAAACAGTTATGCACTGAGCCGTTGACAAAGTTTATTTTCAGTCGGACGGAATTCATCCGAAGTAGGCTGTGTGAGCGTATCACCTTTGTGGCACGAGCGTTTATCAGTTCAGCACCCTAACAACGGAGATGTCGAATAATCTGAAAAGGAGTGAAAGGGAGATAAGAATAAAATAGAGTCAAACGAACATATGCAATTACAAACAGAATTACCGTGCAAGGAAATAAGTGAATGGATTAAAGATGGGTGGTACTGATTTTTTTTATACTCCTTCCAAAACCCTTTTTGCGGAACCAGTGTACTGCGCATAGGTATACATGAATATATATATATCTGTAGAAATAGATGAATGTAAGTTATTTATGTGTGCATCTATGTGTAAGCGAATGCGTGAGTAATGTGTACATGAGTATATATGGGTTTGAGTGAGTAAGTGGGTGTGTATGTGCTCCTCCAGCAATTTCAACCGGCAGCAGTCGCGGTGCCCCGTTGTCCTTTTTTTTTTTGGCAGGAGCTTTTTTTTTTCTTTTTCTTTTTCTTCCTCTTCCCCACTCTGACTGTTTTTTTTTTTGTACATCAAAAGCAAGTGTTCTAAGCGGTGGAGATACAACGTTGTCTGTTGTACAAAAAGATTGTCGGTCATCCTGTCTAATTCATCCTTCTTCTTTCCTTTTTCCTTCTTTTTCTTCTTTTTCTTTTTAGGATTCACATTTCGAAACTGTTAATTTTATATAAGAACTATGTATGAATCTTCAGCTGTCGTTAATTTACCACGAAAGCGTCATACAAAAACGATGGAAACTGCAACATATCGCCAACATGCACAAAAGCTGCAGCTGCAAGACCCAAAGTCAGACGACAACCTTTATGGTACAGAGTTTTTAGTCACCAGGAAACTTTTCTTGGAAGGATTACCGATGACAATATGCGAAAATGATATTTTCACTCTTTTACATACCTGTGAACCCACACAGTAAGTCCCGCACATTAAAAAAATTTTTATCCATCTTTTTTTTTTTTTTTAGGGTACATTTGCAACATGTTGTAGATCATCTCGATGGTTATATAGAGTTCGCAAGCAAGGAGCAAGGTAAAAAAAAATATAAAAAATATAAAAAAAAATAAGAAGGGGCCCTGTCTGACCCTTTTACACTTTAGCCGATCGTGCGTACACAATCTTCGGTGGAGCCAAATTCGGAAACGGAGTTTGCTTCCAACCAAAAATCACTCCATCAGGCTACAGCGAACCACAAGCGACTGCTGGAATTCTTCAGGTGGAGAATTTACCAACTAACACAAATCATCATAATCTTTACGATCTATTTCGCCCTTTTGGTCCCATGAGTGTCTGTAAAATTATTGCCGAGCAAGGCTTCCCAAATGGAGGCGTTATCTTCCGAGGAAAGGCTCTTATCCAGTACTTTTATGAAAGAGATGCAGAAATCGCAGTGTCAGTGATGGTAAGGTTCAGTGACGGATCAAAAAAAAATTTTTTTTTAATTGCTATGGTTCCCATTTTTAGCACGGAAGAAATGTGCATGACAACGTCATGTAGGTCCTTTCTTTTCTTTTCTTTTTTTTGTTTTTTGTTTTTTTGTCTGTTTCTTTTCTTTGTACCTAACCATCCCCTCAGTACTGTGTTTCCCGTTGTTTCAAGAAAACCCCAGCCACCTTTCATGGCAAATACAATTACGCCATCTTCCTATCCACCACCACCGACAACAGCAACGGTACATCAAAGTGATGCTTCATTTTATTTCTGACATGAACAATACAGATGAACAAGATGCCGATGAAAAAGACCTCCAACAAATCAAGTCAGTCGATGATCGATTATACCAACCTGTATATCAAAAATCTCGATCCTTCCGTCCAGAGTCCTGATTTATTCAACTATTTCCGTAAATTCGGTCGTATTATTTCTGCCCGAGTAATGACAAACGCAGACACAAAGGTGTCCAAAGGCTTTGGCTTTGTCAGTTTCAGCAGAGCAGAAGAAGCAAATAAGGCCTTACATGAAATGAATGGACAATTTATCGGCTCGAAACAAATTATCGTCGCCTTTCATGAACCTAAGAAACCCCGTATGGATAAATCTAATCATCCTCCACCTCCACAGTCGCAACCTCCAACTGTTGATATTTTAGCCAACGAAGACCCCTATTATTTTGGCAATTCAAATCAACCTCCACCTCCACTTCCAGACCTTGTACAGTCCTATCCTGGAACGTCGCTAGGAAACCCAGCTTACGTTCCTCTACAGCCAATGGCCAACCAAATGCTCTTCGGGAATATCCCTCCCTACCACGACACTGCATTTTCCACTACGACGACTGTTCGCTCACCCCTGCCTGGTCATTACACAACCGACCAGTTTCCAAGTTTGAATGACAAGGTGACGTTTCTCATGCTTCTTCTTCTTTTTCTTTTTTCATCACATCATCATGCTTTGCTGACACGCTTTTTACACCCAGCAGGTTAATCTCCCCATGAAACAGACACCAACACCAATGATACCTTCTACCTCTGCATTTTACACACCTTCCCTCGCATCCCTTGCCTCTGGGACATGTATCAATACATCACCGACTCAGCCGCCCGCCATCACCAACGAACCACGCTGCAACGCACAACCCGAACGCCATATGCTGCGACGTCGAGGCTCCATGGGCTCCATGTCCAGCATCATGACCGAAGCAACCTCAAACATCCAACGACGACGTGTCATGGATGCAATCATGAAATGCGGGGAAACAGACCATTTGGACGATATCGTCGACATGATCCTCACACTCAACCGCAAGGAACGCTCGCTGTGTCTGTTCAACCCTATCTTCCTCAAGACAAAAATCGAACTCGCCAAGGGTGCCCTGGAGGCTTTTCAACATCCTCCCGGCGAACACCATGACCAGTCCTCAAACCACTCCACCTCGTTACCACCACCCTCCCCCGCATCCAAAAAAAGCACTAGCCGCAAATCCGCTTCCTCTTCACAAAAGCTGACCGAACAGTCTTCCTCCTCCGCCTCCTCCTCCACCGTATCCCCCCCAGAACTGAACGACGACATCCACTCCCTTTTACGCTCCATGGAAAATCTTAGTACAGTAGAGAAAAAACAACTCCTGGGTGATCGTCTGTTCCCATGTGTCAAGGTAAGAAAAAAAAATCTTTTTTCTTTAACTGATCTTTTTTTTCTTCTTCTTCTTCTTCTTCTTCTCAGGCGACAGGTGTAAGACACGCTCCAAAGATCACCGTCCACCTTCTCGATACCGTTCCATTAGATGAGCTGGCTTTTTCCATGAACGACAAAGAAGCACTCAAATCCAAAGTGGATGATGCAGCAGCCATTTTGGTCAAATAATCAAATGAGCTGGATCCATGTGTGTGTGCCTTTTCTTATTACGCCAACAACAATAAATATGATACCTCTTCTCTTTTATTATTATTACTCTTCATCCTCTTTGCTTTCACACGTTCGAGGTACAGGCATCTCTAAGTTGGTACTAGGGACAGATCCCCCCTGACCGGTTGGCTCTTCCGCCCATGCATCATTTGACTTCTTTGCCTTGCCCACTAACATCCAATCCTCGTCGTCATTTGCAGAAATCAGCACATCAAATGCATTATCGCTGCGGATGGCTTCTCTCCTCTCTGTCATCATCGTCTCTTTGGGCATCGGCTTCTCTGTCCACGTCACAACTCCCGTCTGATCCACCCAACAGCAATCGACACGCGCTGCCTTGCTATCCACAAACGTATCCTTAACCACCTTCTTCAGCTGTCGTATCATGTCCTCCTTTTCTTCAATCGCAATATCACCGTTCAGCTGCGGCACAACAATCGCATCCGACTCGTTCATCCATCGTGATGCAAACCGTGTACTGTCCAGGATAGCGTAGAGCGCGGCGTCAAGCTCCACCTTGGTCATGCCAAAGGCCAGGTCAGAGAGGTACAGCGCATTGACCGGTTGGCGTGGTGGCTTGCTCACGACGGTGGCTTCTGCCGCGGACGAAGCGGGCGGTCGGTTGATGGACAGGTCGTACGCTGCTTTGGACAAAAGAATCGGCGGTATCCTGCATTGACCAAGCGTCTTGCGGACCACCACACTTCGCTGCGGCTCCAGATCCACCGCCTCCGTCGCCAGATTGAAATGGACACAGTATCGGTGGATAAATCGTCGGAAAGCGCTTCGCATTGGCTTGCAGTACAGCGTTGGCTTTGACGAAAGCACAAAATCACGCAACATGTTCTCTGCCTGCTTACACCATCCTGGATTCTCCACATAAAATTCTCGCAGGGTATCGTCGTAGTACCCCATGTCATCCGCGCTCGGTATCTCGGGTGTGTTTTCGTCCCGATGGATCTCCAACGCCAACGCCAGCTTGCGGTTTCGCTCGATCTTGGCGCAGAAATCATTGCATTCTAACGTCTGTTTCGAACCACTGGAGTCGGCCGTCGCATTGCAAGGAATCTCCAACGCATTTTGTTTACAGTTGCAAGTGGCGCGCACACGGGCTTGGCATGGCTCGGTTTCGGGACAAGGGTGATCACCATGGCACTTGCTCTTGCACGGATGGCCACAGCTTCGTGTATTGCTACATGTCTGTGCACACGCCTCTTCTTCCGCCAGACACAGCCCATTGTGACATGTTTTCGTACACGTATGCTTTCCGCAGCGCAAAGGCTTACCACAGATGCGTCCACACCGTGGCAACTCGCGGTAACAGGGGACATTCTTCAGCTCGGTCTTGCCGCAAATACATGTACGTGTAATCAAAATGGGACAAGGAGGGCATGACTCATCATCAGGATGACAGTTATGCTGCAATAACCTGTAATGTCCACAAGGAGCAGGACGCATGCATGGATGTGGACAAGGTGGAAGTTTCACACCGCAACGGACAGGCGGTTCCAATCTTGTGCGCCCACAGTGACAAGTAACATCGTCAAACGTTGCCTCTGCAAACACATCCCAAATGGTTAACTAAGCAAGAAAAATCTTGTTTTTTTTTGAGTTACCTAAACACGGATTGCATTTGCCCTTGTGACAGTTTGCCTCACAGGTATGTATGCCACAGCTTAGTGTTCGACCACACTTCTCTGGGCATTCGTGGAAGGTCTCCAATCCTGGTATGGTTTTCTTCTTGCCCTTCTGCTTGGCCGCAGGACAGCATTGAACACCACACTGATGTCGACCACACGACCGCATGGATCGACATGTCCTCTCGCACACGGGGGTCTCGCCGCCCATCTCTTTGCACACCTGGGCACAGGTTGTAACGTGGGAAGTCGACTGACACCGGCATGGCACCTCTACCTCCTCAAAACATGGTCCGCAGTCTCCTAGATGACAACTCGCTTTGCAGGTATGACCACATGTCAGCTGCTTTCCGCAAATAGATGTACACGTTGGGATGCTATCCACACATCGTACGCGCTGCTTTCCATCCAACAAGTCTGTGATCGATTTTGCACCGCACGGACAGGTAAGCACGACGTTTGGATCGTAGGGACACCGCTGAGGCTGGGCATTGCATGGATGGCACTTTTCTTTGCAACGATGCTGACCACACATGTAGGTGCTACAACAACAAGCGGACGAGGTCAGCGTTTTTGAAATCCACCTATGCTTTTCTCCCATGCCTTACCTATCACATATATCTCCACAACTGTAAAAACCAACATGGCCATTGTTCTCAACCGCCTTTCCATCACCACAACGTGCTATTCGTTCATGGCGACCACAATAACAAAGTTGGATCTCTTCAACAACACAGGGAGGACAAAGGCCAGCGTGGCATTTGTCCTCGCAAAAATGCTTTCCACAACCTAACTGCTCTCTGCAAATTTTCTCGCAAGAATAACCCTTGGTGGTATAATCGGTATCAACACATCGCGCCTGGCGACTGTCATGACCGCAGAAACAAGTTAAAACTGGTCCGATAGCATTGCAAGGTGGGCATGGTCCTGGATGACAAGGTCTACATTCGTCATCGTGCGTTATTATCTCCGTCCTTTCTTCCAGGTGGCCTCTCCACTTACAGTACACAGGGATGAGGACACGGACGGGTTCGTTTACACAGCTGATCACAGCTGTGGGGTGTCAAATATTTGCTGGTCTCTGGGTCCCGGCGTTTGCCGCAGAAACAAAAGTATTCTTTGGGAACAACCGTACGTGTATGTTGACAGCCAGGACAGCGCCAGGAGGTAACCATTTTGTTCGTCGATGTATCTTATAGAAACAACATGCTCAGGAACAAGGCCACCATCGTTTTCAAGAACTCACCTTGTAACGATTTTGTAGCCCACTTTTGTGCACATGTCAAATGGAAGACGGCCCAGCAACGATCACAGTTCCAGGTCTGATGGGCTGGACGTACAATGTCACAACAAATCATACATTCATAGGCTGACGTCCTCAATTCATGTGCTAATGTCGATGCAAGATCGTCTGTTTCAGGTGCGGCATGCTTAGGCGCTCTTCGCGGTCGGTTTCGTCTTGTCTTCTTAGCTTCATCGGATGTAGACTCTGTAAGACGCCCTTGTGGTCTGTTCTTATTAAAACGGGCATTCTGTTTAGCTGGAGGAGAAGAATCGCTTTTGCTAGCAGGCTCTTTATCTGCTGCTTTTGTATTATCCGTCTGTTCAGTAGTACTACTTTTATCGTTTGTTGCTGTATCGGCTTTTTTGGCTCTTGGCTTTCTCTTGCGCTTTGGAATCGATGGCTCCGATGGTTCACCAGCTGACGTAGATGGAATGGTGTTTTCTTTTCCAGGAGTAGAATTTGGTTTTCGGCGATTGCGACGAGAATGGTTTGGTTGTGGGTTGGTTGTATTTGATCCACTTGATTGGTTACCAGGTCGAGGTTGAGTTTCGGCAATGACTGGTGTCGCAATGGTGTCTTGAGAGCTCATAAAAAAAAGGCGATAGCGGGAAGCGAGGCGAAAATCCGACCAGCTTATATGTGTGATGGCTGGGCTTACCGCAGCAATTTCGCAGAGGAGTGACTATTCCCTGTGACTCTCCCTTTTTTGATGAGGCATTTGTCGCCCCAAGGTTCAACGGTATGTATTTACGTTGGTGACATGAAACAACGATAAACGTTCTATTACCATAAGGAAAGATCTTTGTACAGTTTGTCTAACCCTGGTGCCGCACAGCAAAGGAAAGTGTGTTTTGCTTATAACTTCATTTCTTCAATAGCTCTCCTTCTACATTGGACTCGCTATGCCAAGACGTAAGCCAACGGTCCTTGTACAACGAAACCGTATGTATGTTCGCAATTAAAAAAAAACAAGAAACGTGTATAATCCATCCGCAACGGCTGTGGTTTATGACGCATCAATTGTTTATTCTAGCCTGTGCTAATCAGAACTGGAGACATTGGCCGAACTGGCTTCCAATCCATAGTCTACTGCGCCTCTTACAAAAGCTTTTTAGCGTTAGCTGCGCCACTCTCGATGCTCTATCGATCGATGAAATAAAAAAGAAGAGGAATTTTACTCTTTACTTGTTGGAAATACAGGTTGTTGGTATCACTCGCGCTTCTATAATATCTTTGCATGCAAATGCTGGTTAGGTTTGCATGATCACCTTATTCGACCAATCAAACTGCATCGACGCCATGCGAGCGGGCTTTCTCACACTTTCCCAGCCTTTGAAATGCCGAATCGGGGTGACCATAACAAGGGCGAAAAGTACCATTTATGGACCAACGCTATTTGTCGCTTCTGGTAATCTTTCTTTTTTTTTTCGGGTCTATCTGTTGGAGAAACCAAGATGCATTTACTTGAACTAATCCCCATAGTACCCTAGTCTTTCCACTAAGCTTGGAGAACAAACATTGATATCAACGGAGGAGGACATGGCAGAAGAAAGGAGTCAGCAATTTTAGTGTGATGAAAACTTTTGTAACGCTGATCCGTTTTAGGTACCTCAAAAAATAGATGGGGCCTGACCTCCATGCATGGAAGCATTCGATCTTTAGTCAGTATGACTCGGTACGTGTAGGCCTATCGTCAGAAAGCATCACGAGAATAGAGTTCTAAAGACGCAATGAGGCTCACCCACTCCTCTAAATCAAACAGAAACCTTATTGCAAAAAGTAATGTTTGTGTGTTTATGATCTGTGACAGAACAGTGTCATTAAAGTCATACGAACAGATTTAATCACAAAGTCCTCTTCCGCTTTTTCCTTTACGCTTGACTAGTCTTTTTTTTTTGTTATGATGTTATGCAAAGGATGTTTTGTAAATGGAGTGTACGCATCATGTGGAATAGCTATGTGTAAAAGTGCGTACATGCTAGGTTTGTTCCTCAGGCTCAGTGTGTGAAGGGACTGCAAAAGTGGTACTTCAAGTAAACGTATATTGCTTCAACGGTTTGGGTTTCATTGAAGATGTGCATGTGTGTGAGTGTGTGGGTGTGTTTGTGTGTATGTATGTTTAGTGTGAGAGTGAGGATGAGGCTTTTGGATCGTAAATCGGACCCGTTCAACCGTGGTTCATATTTCTTTTTTACGTTCGCAAATTTACAAGCTGTCAATCCGGTTAAACGATCTGCCTCCTTTTGGCCTCTCGTGAAGTTTCGGGTTGTTTTTGGCCAACAAATCTATAATAACGAAAATAAGAATCGTTTTCACAATCTGGGAATATACCTCTTCCTAGTTTAGCATAGTCGAATTCACATTCATGCCTGTCGGGATATCGGTGTGAATCGCAAAACACATAATCGCACCGACATCGATTGATCGTTTGCTTCGCCAATGGTACCTGAAACGGGAAGTCAATGATCACCACATGTCTTTTTTTTTTTTTTTTACCTTTACTCTGCATTTGAAACATCGACCTTTGTTCGTCTGGACGGGCTTTTCGTTTGCTGCATTTGCCGTAGGAGTAGTACTTGAGGTTGTTGTTGGATTATCGATTGGCGGTGTTACCGGTGCTTCTGTTGTCGAAGAATGGCCCTGAGTAGAGGCTATTGGCGAAGGCGATCGGGTGTGTTTACGGGATGTTAAATTATGGGGTTCGCACAAAATTTTATCGACATTGTCTTGGGATGCTGGCGTTTCGGGTGTTCGTTCGACCGTTTCAACGGGCGTAGAAGTTAACGTGGGTGTTGGTTCTGCTTTACGTTTCTCGGGTGTCGTCCTCGCATCTGTGGATGATGACAAGCCTAAAAGAAACATGCGCACATGGATCAGAGCATTGTTCGCTGGCAACTTCATGTTCCGCGGTGAACGGTCTAGCTTTGCTTACTTTCACGATTCTCGTTCTGATTAGTCAATTGTGCAACCTTAAAGCATTTTGAACACATATGATTATACATCTCGTTTCCATAGAAGCCACATCCCGCAGTGCAGAATTGGGGTGATTTAGTGCCATTGTCGTTGCTATTATTCATCGTCAGAAGAAAATCAAGGAAGAACCGCGCGATAAGGGAGCTTTTATTCTCCGAACTCTTCAGAGCACTCACCTTGTGACACACCGGTTAATATTGAACTCCGCTGAGGTTTCTTCCTGTGGTTGGGCTTAACCGGTCTGAAGAGACTTTGCGCCAAACAATAACGAACCAGCCGGTAATAATTTCTATTGCCGCTTGTTTATAGAGACTGTTACTGAATTACTCCTTAAGCGATCAAATTTCTACCACAGAAATTTAAATATATTAAAAGCGACTATCGCATCATGGAACTTGCTGAATGTCGTGTTCTCAGAAACTGTGAGCGGAAAAACAAGAGATGAATGGCAACAAGGAGATAATTGATGACAATAATTGATATTAACTTATTTCTCCCCGGATCACTTATGGACGATGCCATAAAAGCATTTCTGTACCCTATTTTAACTGCAGCCACAGGATGAAGGTCTAATTAAGTTCATCATCGTCATCATTCCTACTTAAATAATGTCTGCCTACTTCTATTTCTTTCTGGAATCCACCCCTACCTCTTTTGTACGGGATGCTTGTGTTAGCACTTGATTACTTTTTAGGACATAAACATGGGTTTGCATTAAATAGACCATCATAGGATTATCATCCTCACCATTAAGCGTACACACTTGGTCATTGTCAAATGATACGAAAAGACCATGTGGGAACAATCAGATTTCAAGTTATCAGTACGGGCATCTTTCTGCATACATGAAGACGCAATGGCGATAATGCAGTATGCTTTTCACCCGAACCTACGGAACGGTTGGCAAACGCAGCAGGGCATCATAACAGTTTCGTATTTGCCTACGTCCAAAGCAATGAATGCCTTGCGGAGTCTGATCACTCAAACGAAGGAGAAATATGATTATTACTTGCTGACTACGTCGTAGCAGTTCTAAAAGAGCAGTAGAATGGTCAGGCTTTTGCTCAGGTAGGACGACATCAAGCTATTTCGTCGAACCATGCTTATTGAAAACGATTAACTGTTACTGCTCAATTTTAGAAAGCATTCGGATTTTCCAGAACGTCAGAAGTTTGCATGAATCACGCGTATCTACCCATCTCAGCGCCTTCTTCAGACTATCGTGTAAAACAATTTCCGAGAGAGATAACCTTACTCCTCTAAAACATTGACATGGTAAACCAGAGTAAATTAACAAAACCGTTCGTTTCGGAAGAGGTAAGTTTACGTTTGTTGTGCTAGGGCAACCAACGTGTACCTTGAGAGACGCTGTGGCAAAAATACAGCCAAAGGAAAGAGAAACGATTTCGCTTCTGCCTTGCGTAAAACACCCTACTAAATCGATTCAAATAGATATCCCATGATTTTAATTTAAGAATGACGTGTAATGTGCCATGGATGATACTTCAACGTAATAAACTGGGAAATCCTTCACGGACAACCAGCGGTGTCCATGCTTTTGTTCAAAATCGTACTTTAGACATCACCGATGAGAACTTTGAATTCTTTCGCTTTTCCGGTAGTGTGCCTCAGATAGTATTATGAGCTCGATCCGTTATTATTTCGCATAGCCTATTAGCTCGTAAGAACATCATAGGATAAAAAACATATTGTCATCTACCTGATAGTAGCCGGTATAGTAGCCACTGTAGTACCAAGCCATAATCAAACGAGAAAGATGGTCATCATCTGTTCATGACAGAATTAGTATTTCCAAACCAGCAAAGTTGGAAAGATTACCGGGTCCATTCATAAGAGGGGGAGCAGCATAACTAGGAAAAGGAGGATATGCATTTTCTTGGCATGTTTGCGGTTGCTGTGTGGCCTGCGACTGTTGCTGTTGATCATTTCTATTTCTTTTCGCCGCTGCCTGTACCCGAGTTTAGTGCTCCTTCGCATGCTACTTTAATTATCCCATACATGTTCCCTGGCGACGGAAGATTTGCTCTTTTTCCTGCTAGAGGAACAATTGAGAAAAAACAAACGCGGGATATTTTTCTTTGGTACCTATTTTCTTTTTCATTGCTGTTGCTGAATGGTGGTTTCTCCTGTTCGCTGAAATTTCGCTACTCATTACTTTAGCACAAACATACAGCTTCACCAAAGCTTACCCGATATTCCTCCAGCGCGTTGTCCCAATGGGCAATCAGCTCCGTGTCATCCCATATATCTTCATCCTATCATGCATTTAGAATAGCACAGAATGAAGAATTCGTACTATAGCATCTCCTGCTGTAAAAATCGTTTCACCAACTTTTAGATCATTCGTATGGTGAGCCATTGGACAGAAGACTGGGTTCGCAACTATGCCGATTTGTGATTATAAGCCACAGTGGGTGCGATAATGCAGCTGAACCTGATCCCAATATGTGGAACGATACATGTTCTCAAAAGAAGCATTTATAAAACCTGTACTATAGCAATGTGCTGTTGATCAAAATCCAATCTATGTAAAAAGAAAATCTAATGATAGAGGTTTACATACATCATACTGCAAAAGCGCGTCGGTGTCCTAGTTCGCAGGGCATTGTAGTTTCCACTTACACGACTGAAGGACCGACAGACAAAATGTTAATAGAGATGTATCAATAAATGGATTGTGTCGGTAAGTTTCTTGATACAGAATGTTCTGTGGCGGTTCCAAATTGATCGGGCATCGTATCTGAAAGCTTATTTATTGGGTACCTCGCCTTCCTTTATACGCATCCTGCGTTTTCGTCGAACCTCCATCGTATTTACAAATAGTCTATTTCCACGTATTTATAGCATAGCTTGACATGCGGTCAAACAACGGCCATTTTATAGGAATAGCGTCTGGACTTCGCTAAAATTTTGAACTGATATCCTCACGTCATGCATAAAACGTCAAAGGATAGTAATCCCTTCCCATCAACACATTTCGATCTATTGGCATTACTCTCGGTTATACCATGTTAAACTGATAAAAACGCTTACCAATCACGACACGTGCAACGTACTTTTGGAGATGCTCGGTTTGGGAAACTGTTGCTACGGCTCAAATCCAGCTAGCCTTTCTGGCATGTGTTAATACCTACTTAAACGAGCAGAAAGAAAAGAATACCTGGTGCAGAGTGGAATGGGTGTGTATATCATCATGTCTTAGTATACCCTAGCTCGAAAACACTGCCATCGATGGATATCGCGTCCTTGACGACATACATTGTTAAGACAGTGTGACAAAGGGACACGTAACATCTACGCCATTTCTTTGTCGTACATTACGTATAGACATCTACGGGTTCGGGTAAGTGCTGCAGATATGTTTGCAACGCTTTGCTAACCGAAGTCTATTGTTCTATTTATCCTAGCAGCCATTTCTTTCTTTGTTCATTACTACTTGACTATATGTACGGTTCTCATCCTATTCAAGTCTCTCTCAGATTCACTAAGGAGCCCTGTATTTGCCAACAATCCAGTCCTGCACCTTGTCCTTGTGCAATAGACAAGCTTTCGGCGCTTCAAAACACACAAAAATAACTTGGTTCTTCTGCAATGTTTTTTTGTTTTTTTACTTTTCTTTGTACCATAACGTTTGTTCTCGTGCCATTACGGTCACAGACATCACAGCATGCATAATGGAAATGGGGTTGAAAATACGGAAGCATCACCATACACGCAGTGGCAGATCGCCTTTGTATATGCCTTCGTAATCGCCTTTAATCAGGGAGCTGATCTCGCTGAATTGCATTCGTTGCCGACGTTTAATCCAGAAGTAAGACGTATCTTCCCAGATCTTCACGTTAAATTGTACATAGGAGCTCGAAAATGCGCTTCAGCAAGAAACAAGCGAATTACTTGACCGATTGTTGTGCACCTTCCTCAGCAATGTCTTGAATCGAAAGAAACTCATCGAGTAAGTCAGATCTTCTCCCGATCCGCATGAATACAGCTCACATGGTATAGACCGCATGCCTACGGAAGGGCGCTATCTGACCTTGTCAACGCTAAAGTGAGGTCTTACGAGTTCGATCTAGGCTATAACCCTTTGACAGCTGACGGCTTCAGTGCATTGACACCCGATCTCAAGGTACATCCCCCCGGATATTTTTATCCTTAGCTTATTCTGATTCTTCTTGGCGTAGCTTACGCTATTGCAATCTCTTGTAGAATGGCAGCTTCAGGACAGTAATGCTATTCGATCCATCGTGGAGCAGTTCTACAAAAATACGAAAAAAAATGAAGTGAACCCTCTCGAACCTGTGCCATTTGGCGTTGATAGCGAAAAAAGATCCTACTGGCAATTTGGTGGTGAGTCTATTACGGTTTGGGAACTATCTATATCTCATCTTAAAAGATTCACCATGGCTTTGGCGCGAAAAGGCAAATGTGAAAAAGGGCTGTGAGTGGAAAACCGGTAAGATGAATGCATTGCGCAGAGGAATCAATCTAAACGATGCTGATACAGTCTGCCGAAACGTCAACGAGCTACGTGAGTTTGCAAACACGCTGTCCTCTAACAATCGGGCCGAGCGCAACCTTATGCATCGTATCAATGATGAGCTTATTCCATTGGTTGAGGAGAAACAACGCATTCAAGAAAAGAAAGACAGAGCAAAAGCTAGGCAAATTGCTATGGAACTAGCCCTTACTCCACGAGAACTGAGGCCGCGAGATCGTCGAAAGCGCACACGCTATAATTATGATGATATGTTTGACGATATAGATGAAGATCAGTATGATGAATACGCGGAGCCAGAGGCTACATCTCAGCGACCAGAGCGACCTAGACCCACTAGAATAAGCAGCCGGCTAAATCCAGGCTTGGTCACTGAAAATTTGGATGAAGAAATCCAATGGCAGACACAAGAGCCCGTTCAGGATGATGAAATCAATCAAGAAGAAAAAAATGAAGTAGAGGGTGGCGATATCCTTATCGATTGATCCCGCATTGTATAGCTGCGCACTGCCTCTTGTACATATAGTCTATTTTCGATCATAGTGCAAGCCCTTTATACACTACAGTGTTTTCATTTGCCTCGACTCCAATAACAAACATTTACACCATAAATAAAATAGCATCAGGAAATGGGCTTAGTTAAATAACGGGCAAATAGCTCTCTTGTGTATCTTTTTATACAGACACGCAGTTTTTTTTATACCTCGATTGTCAGAGACTCGAGTAGCAACCGCTTTATGTGGGCCACCGCTGCGGCTAGTCAGTTCCTACCTGCAGAAAAGTAATGAAGCTTATCTCGTGGTACACACGGCTAGTTACTGTAGCTTACATTTCGTTGTTCTGGAGTGCCGGGCCGAACCTCTGGACAAAGTCGTCGGGCAGCGGCGCTGTTGGGCAATGCATCCAATCACAAAACAATTCCAGTTTCTGACGTCATTTCGGAGCCAGTCCCTGCCGGAATTTCGCATAGCAGTCCCCCTTCCCGTGGGCTCATAACGTTTCCATTTGCTTGGCCCGTGAAAGGTCTTCCTCTGCAACCACCATGGGTAAGTTGCATCCATCTGATTTAAATAGATCCATCGAGTCCATATATCAACCATAGAAAGATGATAGCAGTGCGATATGGATTCGAATGGATGCGATATCCAAAGTTGGATGTGCAACATGGTTGCTAACGACCTTCTCTTTTGCTAGGTATTTCGCGTGACACTCGCCACAAGCGCAGCAACACCGGTGCTAGACGTGTTCAGTACAGAAAGAAGAGAAAGTAAGCAAAGAAATTCCATTTCTTGAGGAAGCATGGCAGCATTCTGTGGACAGTTTGTGTGGCAACCAATTTCAACAAAGGGGGAAGAGAGAAAAAAAAAAAAAAAGGATCGAGCACAGCGGAAAAAAAACAAAAGATGATAGATCGCTAATGCAGATTTATTGTTCTTAAAGGTTTGAATTGGGCCGTCAACCCGCTAGCACCAAGCTCGGTGCCAAGCGTATTCACTTGGTTCGCGTCCGCGGTGGCAACTACAAGCACCGTGCCCTCCGTCTTGACTCTGGTAACTTCTCCTGGGGTTCCGAGGGTGTTGCCCGCAAGACCCGTGTTTTGACTGTGGTCTACAACGCCTCCAACAACGAGTTGGTCCGTACCAACACTCTCGTCAAGGGTGCCGTTATCCAAATTGATGCCACTCCTTTCCGTCAGTGGTACGAATCCCACTACGCTATCACTCTCGGTAAGAAGAAGGCCTCCGAAACCGAGGATGCCACCGAGAAGAAGTCCAACAGCGTCCAGAAGAAGATTGAGGCCCGCAAGGCTTCTGCCAATGTTGACCCTCTTTTGGCTGATCAGTTCAACGCTGGTCGTCTTTATGGTAAGTTTTGAATTCGTTTTTCTCGGGGCTGTGAGCTCATGGAAAATGTGTCTTTTTTTAGCCATCATTGCTTCCCGTCCTGGTCAGTCTGGCCGTTGCGATGGTTACATTCTTGAGGGCAAGGAACTTGAATTCTACGTCAAGAAGATCAAGGTAAGTTTTTCTTTGGGTTGGTGGTCATGGCATGAAATTAATTCCTTTTTTATAGTCCAAGAAGCATTAAACTTTCTGCTTGTGTTTCTGTTCATGCACTCCGCCTGTTATTCGCTTTGAATTGATAGCGCGAGAAATTAATAAAGCGACCTTTGTGTGTAAAAAAAAAAAAGTTCTTGTACCGTTTGCTACCCTCCGATCCACTGCCCTAATTGTTTGTCGGACTTTTGAAAGCCCGACCGGACATCTGCTCCAAGTTTTATGAGATGTGAAGCACAATGGCGGACCATCCTCTTTTCCCATCGATTCGTTCAAATGGTACGCGTCCTACCTATCGATTACTAGCCATGAAAACACGACGTAATGGATGTGTCGGATTTGAATGGATGATATGAAGCGAAAACCGTTCCGGCAATGTTCCATTTCGTCGATTCTAATTAATTAAGTTCCCCATCCGCTAAAAATTCGAATTGCAATTTGTAGAGCGCCGAACAGAAGGTGACCAAGAACCCCATGCGTGAGCTCCACATCGAGAAGCTTGTTCTCAACATCTCGGTTGGTGAGTCTGGTGACAGACTTACTCGTGCCGCCAAGGTGCTCGAACAGCTCACCGGTCAGACCCCTGTCTACTCCAAGGCTCGCTACACCGTCCGTACCTTTGGCATCCGTCGTAACGAAAAGATTGCCGTCCATGTCACAGTCCGTGGACCCAAGGCTGAGGAGATTCTTGAGCGTGGTCTCAAGGTCAAGGAATACGAATTGCGATCCCGCAACTTCTCTGAGACCGGCAACTTCGGCTTCGGTATCGATGAGCACATTGACTTGGGTATCAAGTACGATCCCTCCATTGGTATCTACGGTATGGACTACTATGTTGTCATGGGCCGCCCTGGCAACCGTGTTTCCCGCCGCAAGCACTGCAAGTCCAAGGTTGGTTTCTCCCACCGTATCAAGAAGGTAAGGAGGAAAAAAGAAACAACAATAGGCAACGTTTGCTGATGATGTCTTGGTTCTATAGGAGGAGTCTGTTGAGTGGTTCAAGTCTCGCGTATGTATACGACGGCCGGGTTTAATGCATCTACTAACATGTTTGATAGTTCGACGGTATTGTCCTCAACAAATAAACGGATTATTCGTGCTGTTGTGCAATAAATATTCTTCTACCTGAGCATATATTGCTTGACCTATGAATGCGAAGCTATCCGGGTTGGCAAGTGTATTGAAAGAGGATCGGACTGAATACGACGGAAATGGCGTAGGATGTGGTTTGAATTAAGAGAGCTGCATGGAAAAGGATATGAACAATTACTGCGATGGAAATCACAGCAAGACGCAATCGAACAGAACACGTCTTCTATCGTCTGCTGAGTACTTTTTTGTTTCCAATCATGCTCATGCACGGAAAGATAGAGCTTCGCAACCTGCAAATGCTGCATAGTCATTCACTTATCATGCGAGATGATAAAGCATGCACCTTTTACCACAATGAATAGGTTGAGACACAATCAAAATTCGTATTTTTCCAAGCAAGCAAGAGAAATTCATTTTTTACAAAAAATATAAATAGTGTAAACAGTGCATGAGCAATTCTCTTCAACTACTATGCGGACGACGACAGCATTCTTCACCTTATACTCTTGTTTGTTGCTTTGCATTGCTGTTCTGGTGATTGCCGATGATTTTTGCGCCGGAAAAAACGACTGGGAACCTTGCGGAATGATGTCTTTTTGCCACAATCAAGAGTGTGTTCCGTAACAACTCAAAGAAAGGATCAAGAACTCCTAGACAGTCTTGTACAGAATAAATAAAGACACGCATGCCATCTCCTTGTCCTTTTTTTCCACACATCTGAGCTTATAAAAATGCGTTTTATTGCTGTGTACAGTTAACGCTCGTGTACTAGTTTAGGATATAACTTTTATAGTGCCATCTCTATCAGCAGAAATAATCATTGGATATGGCACCTCTGTAAGAATAACGTCTGTGATCGCATCTGTATGATTTCTCATTAACTGTTGTTGCTGGGCCATCGCGCTATTTGCTCCACCCTGGTTACTGAACCCGGTGCGTCCCGTCGATGTCGATGTCGCTGTGTTATTGCGATTGGTATGAGTGAATTCAAAGTAAAACTTGATCTCATCGTAGGTATTGGTGCTAAAAAGGATGGGTTAAGATAATGAGCAGTGTGCTCTATCACCTTACCTATAGCGTGGTCGCACCTCGGTGGGATCGAGACCCAAGACAACACATGAATTTTCTACGCGAGCCGTGTCCCAAAATCGCAATTTACGGTCTGAACCACCTGTGATCATAAATCGACAATCGGAAGGGGCGATGATTGTGCGGGTGGAATTCTCTGATAAGTTTGCCTCATTGCATGTGAAGGAATTTGTCAGAATTTCTTCGTCGTTAGGTGCTTCGATTGCCTACTCCGACTGTTTGCTCTCTTTCCTTCTCCTTGTGTTCCTTTTCTTACCTTGTAGGTTCCCACCATAATACCTGTCGTCTTCTCATCTCCGGATTTGGCTGCAAAGACTTGGACACATTGTAGTTTTACAATATCCCATACAGAAATTTCTTTTCTCCCTGCCGCAATGATGACATGCTTTCCGTCGGCCTTTGGCTCGTTACTCAAAACCATAGCGTTGATACTACTTTTACTAGGATGCAACCATGAGCGCAATGGTATTTGAAACCGAAGATCGTAAAGAGTTAGAATGCCACGCATTGTACCGACAAGAAGCCAAGTGTGAAGTCGATCCGTTACCATGGATGTTATAATACCTAATTGAACTTTGTTAGAGCACACACACGCCCTTAAAATTTTTTCATACCATGGCTCTTTTTGTTCTGTAATTTCCACAGCACATTCATTGTTAGAAGGTCTATCGCATAAATATTTCCTTTTGTAGTTGCACACAGTAGAATAGATTTGGATCCCGCCATGGTATTCGATGCGTCTATAGAAAATGTGTTTGCATCCGCTATCTGAAATAAAAGTTGTGGAACCTACTGCTTGTGAAATGCTTTATCACCACTGCGTGCTCGTTTGTAAATTGATGTTGTCGGACCGTGATGCATTTTCCGAATTTTAATGCGGAACCCGCACTACGTATGTCGATTCTATCTTGCACAGTGAGATATCTAGCAAAGCATAGACATCAAACTTACCTGAAGACGTGAATACTGCCATTGTCAGAAGCAGCAGCGATGCTATAAGTTTGCTGGATAAAAGTCAAGCACTTGATTCGGCCGCCTGTAACACATGAGAAAGTTGTAAAAGTTATCACTATGCGTACCTTGATGGTTGTAAGTAACCCTCGACCGATTGCTCACATTACGCTCCAACCGTGAACAGTCCCAGATTTTTACGGAACCATCATCGGAACATGATGCAAACAACAAATTATCCCATGATATAGCAAGTTGATTGACAGCAGCCGTGTGTTCCGTAAAATGAGCAATAAGTACGCCTGATCGTGAATTGCATACAATAAGCATCGGTCACTCAGATCGTCGTACTACTTTACCTTCTGGTCGCCAGTTGCTTATGTTACGAGAAGATGATGCACTATGAGGAAGTCGTCGAATACGGTTCATTATAGCGGGATCACCAGTAAATTCTACGTTTGTGTAAGTATAGCCCGGGTATCTATAACACTATTCACCTGGCATGTGAGGGGGGAATGCTTCCATAGCAACTTTGTAAACCAACTTGTACAAATGGCCTCTACCAGCTGGAAATGAAAATAGTGTTAATGAGTGGATACCAACATGATAGTATTACCTCTAGATCTCTGAAGTTCAGATTTAAGACAAGACGGATAATCGATATCTTTTTTATCGTTTTGATCCGAGTCATCTATAGAACGTAACTCCGCTGGATCAAGCAATGGGCGTTCTTCTTGATCTCCGAGACCGTTGGCATGAGCTGCAACAACTATCTCGCATGTGAGTTTAAAGATAGGACGTTTACACAACATACCTTGTGCACGATCGTGGCTTGTTACAGGAGCACTAGAACCATAGTTATATTCTGTGGGACTAGGTATAGGTGACTGTGTCGATCTCCAGGTCTGTATCTGTATGGGTGATGACATATCCTCAGGTTCTTCCTGGATGGTTTTGTCAATCAAAGATGGAAGTAATGCCTGTACGTGAGGTTGGCTGGCTACCCGATTAAGTTTGCATATATCTTCCTTTGGTCGTGCTTGTAGCAAAGGCCTTGCGGAAGCTGTCGTCCTGTATATGCAGCATTAGCACTTATCCTCTTACTCTTCTTGACATACTTTTCCGCTTCAATTCTCTTTATAAAAACAAAAAGGAGAGGTTAATTTTAGCTTAACGGGTACCATCACTTACTTTCTTGTCTTCTTTGATATGCCATGCATGCGCATGCTGTGATAAGTCAGGCAGGAAAACCGTCAAAGGAGTGACTCCCAAATCTCTCAAGTAAATTTCGCCATTCTTTTGAGCAAATTGTAAGATCGTGAACTCCATATAACAACTGTTACAAACCTCTAACCTAAAGTCGTCGGCAACCTTTGTACGACTAATAAGTAAAGGAACAGATTAGAATGGATCATTTCTAATAGGATATTCCTACCTCAGCTTAGAACATGACACCTTAAAAATATATTCTCGCATCCGTATCAGGTTTTCTTCGTCATCGTTGGTCATTCCAACATTACGTAAACGTTCCAAGTATCCAACATCCCTACGTTAATAATAAGCATCTACTTATTTTATGACGCTATTCTACTTACTCTTGTGATTTTTGTAACGCCTCTCCTACTACGGAACTGTTAAAAAGAGACCCTGGGCAATATATATCAGTCATTGTTTGTTCTTGATAAACCAGGTCTACGTACCTTTACGGATTAGCATCGCCGGCCCACTGGTGCTGGTTTTAGAAGAGGTTGCTTCGGGTGCACCGCGTTTATTTCGCTGCGATTTCCAAAAGAGTGATCCTGGTGATGCTTTGCTCGCCCATATTATAGCTTGTTCATACACTTGTCTTGGAAGCTGTAAATACCCCAATGATCAGTCACCAACGTTAAAAGCTGACGCGCTTACCGGTGATTTTATGTTTTTCAATAGCTCCACCTCATTAATTTCATCGATGTCTGATCGCAGAAATGGAGTCAAAAGAGGGTAGATAATGCACCATATATCGGTCTTCGGCAAATGTTTGGCTGTGGAGGAAATAAAACCAACAGCACCTGTAACGAAGATTTATATTATGCTCTGGTATGTTCATCAAGAACTTACCATATCTTATCCATACACTAGGGTGGCATAAAAGTGGTGCTATAATGCCTACAAGTTCCCACTGCTTCATCTTTTGAAAAAGCCCAAGGTCTGCTAAGCTCGTCAATGAATTTAACACTTTATCCACTACAAACTCCTCGGCATCTAGATCAAACTTGGTTAACCGCTAGACGATCAGATAAGACAACAAGTACCTGTCAATGCTTGGATCATGAGGGGCAAAATATACTCCTCTAAACTTCTAGATCCAACGAAAGTTCCTACACCCTTTATGCTCTCGAAGAAAGCACTACGTATTATTACTAGGTTACTTTTTCTTTCACGTTCAATTATTATTATTTTTTACCTCCGAAGCATCCAGTCTTTATCATTAAGGTAAGTAATCATATGACTCAGCAGAACATCATTTGCTTTTTGTCTTCCAAAAAATACACAGAGGCAGGTGATGTTCGTCAATAACGCTCGTTTGACGGAACTCTCGTTATCGATTAGCAAAACGGTGACTTGCTCCTGAATGGTACTTTGCAAATCGTGAAGAGATGAATCATATGCGGACTTCAATAATTACTTCGTTAGCTTCCTATCTATTGTTGAAGCGCGTCCTACCTCAAAATCCAACTCCTCAGAATCCAATTCTGTAAGGGGATAGATACTCTCATTTTTAAGGAACTACAAAGATCAGATGAGCCATCGGTATATTTTGTCTTTTTATAGTCACCTGAGTCATTTCTAAAAATCTTAATGCTGTTTCGGCCAGCAGCGCAATACAGCTAGCGTATGTTGTCCTTACGAGTACGTTAGGGTCAGTAGAGAACTCACGGACGCTAGGTAAGATGTATTCTGGAAAGATACGAGCGTTGATGGGAGAAATTGATTCAACCATGCAAAGCTTTTTTCAACAAAACAGTTTGATGAGTACGTATTCACCCCACAAACACTTGTACTCACGACTTGTGTCAGTGTCTTGAGTGCATTGGCACGCACTAGATCACTTTGGTCCGATAATAAAGCCATGAGGTATGGGACAAGACGGTCCAACTTCACTACATCAGGCAAGTGTTCACCTAGAGCAAGGAGTATGTCCAATGCTTTTAGTTTTGAGCTAGGGTACAATGTATTGCGAATTAATGAACACACGAATGATAGGAATATTAAAGAGCCGTGTTCTGAAACAAAAGATGAGCACATGTATCCTTTATCTAGTGATACGTACCTCCAGACTTGAAAGCGTGGTTGGTTTTGCTTGACGCATTATTAGACTCGTAATTGGGTATGTTAAGTGTAGGAGGTAAGAGGATCTGTTTAAGATCTCAATAAGATACTGAACAACGTGCTATTGTAAAACCTTACAGCGGATGCGGTTGTATTTGGAAGATCTGCATTTACATAAGTCAACGGCTATTGTGAAAATGAAGTACTTACCGGATAATGTCCTTCGTCGCTCACCGGGGGTAGCTCTTGGGGTAACGGATATATTCTGCCCACTACCTGAACTCTCTTCAGATTCGCCATGTAGCGACATGAAGTAGGCAATCTTGTCAAAGTCATGATATATCCGTTCAATTTTTTCATCTGCATCGGTAATTTTCTTATTGACAGGCGCACCTCCAGGAAATTCGGGGAAAAGAGCAGTTGTATTCTTAGATAGTTGTGGTGTGGGTAAATTATCGCATTTGTCCGTGACCGAGCTGATATACTGATGCAGGAATGTATAGAAATACTGAGGGAAAGCTTTTACACGCCTAATTCTTCCTGTGAGCATGCCTCCTGTTGACAACAGAAGATGCTTTACCATTTCGATAAATACTGCTCTGCAGAGAAACGGGAACTTGGATCAATCTGAATCATGTGCCGTACCATGTCCTAAATTGATGCTTATATTAGTTTGAGTCGTAAATAGAACATGCTTACTCTGATGTGCTGATCTTCTATCTTGTCAAGATATGCACCTGGGCTGTATTCTCCGCTTCGGTACTTGAAAATTTGTGAGAGAGAGAAAATAGAAGTGCCTTCAAGGAACAATTCCGCTATGACACAGCTGATCGTTGCTTGTTAGTTGCACACATGGGAACTAGTTAATACTTTTGTTTCTCACCCGACGGAGAATATATCCATTTCTGGGGTCAGTTCGCTGATATTGTCACCCAGGTCAAGGTTTTTCTGTAGCAAGCGTTAAGAAATAACATAGCGAAACGCAAATTCACAAACCATTCTCTGGTCAATGGCAGTGCCGGCTTTGTAGAATCTTTCAGGAGCAATATAACAACTTCGTCGAGAAGACATATCAAAGAAAAAGGAAAAATCGGCGGGATTATCCTACTCATTTCTTTTAATCTAGGAAGAGAAAAGTTACATTCGTACCTCTGGTAAATAAGTTGGCTTGTAGGAAGCAAAATCCACAAGGTATGCCCAATTCCAAGAAGTTACCAGTACATTTTCCGTTTTGATATCACCGTGATAAACCTGGATCGATGTAAATGTCCTGGCAGATTGAACATAATAACCTTTTGTTTTACCTTTTTAGCATGTGCATCCGCTACAGCTCGTAATATTTGATAGGCAATCCATTTTTTCTCGATAGTTGTCAAAAATGGTCGTGTACTAATCACTTTTGGTTGGCCGCAAATCCCTTGTTGCATGCTGAAAAAGTATACCTGATCCGGTCATATAAACTACTGTAAAAGTATTGGCGTACGAGATAGGCTGCCCGATCTGTCTCTAGAATCTTTTGGAAAGAGAAGACATTGGAGACATCCAATAACGCATCGTATTCAGCTATTGTTCATACAAGTAAGCTCAACAAGAATTTTCTCTGGGTCGGAGATCGGACTACCTCGAAGCGTCTCAACGTAGCTCCGTAAAGACATGCCAAGCTCAGGTTTGACAAATATTTTGACTACTACCAAACCATCTTTATGACGGCCTCGTATGGTCTTCATGAAACGTGCGTTGCCAATGCTAAAAAGATGCATAATTACGACATGCTGCTTGGTCATGGTACACCAAGCTTACCTCCGTTCGTAGTAAATATCACCTAGCTCGCTTACATAACTGTCTATACCAGCGATTGCTGTAACATTCGATATCTTGTTACCCATAGCTATTAAAAATGTTCTCGCACGAAGTACTGAGAGTCAAAAAGTGACGTTCGCTTCCAACACACTGTGTGACGGCAGATTGTTCAGGCGTGATCCGCAGTGACGTTAACTGGCAATGATGAACTGGTTTTTCGAATTTTCATGTACCGGACTATCCACATGTCTGTTCCGTCCCATTGATTGGCGTATAAAAAAAGTTCTAAATAGAATAAGTCTGCGCCACGTCGATGGTTGTCTTGTAGTCATGTCAAGACATCAACAATACCATAGTAGATAGATTAATCGATAGAGAAAATCGGTTGAGAGTCTGCATAAACCTCTGACACGCTTATTCATTTACAGCATACACATCTGCAACAAGTGTGAGCAGCCCTGTTACATTAATTTCGATGTGATTTCGTCGTACAGACGTGGATTCCCTTCTGCAAGTCAAAATGTTGCTATAGGGTTAAATACTAGCGTTTGGCGCCCTTCTAAATAATCTTACGTTCTTGAGGGCCTGTAATTGGGCCAAATAGCCACCATTAACACGACAACTAACCTGCTTGCATAAATTTGACTCTCTCGTGGACATAAGATCTATTCGAATAGCAAAAATTGTTTTATGACCAATGTTACTGATCAACCTTCAATATTGCCGTGCTTGACCCTCAAAGAGACTGCCGCCGATCCACTAGGGTCTTCCCATCATCTTGACCAACAGAAAAGTGAAAAGATAGACATTGCTTCCGTAAACGATCGGCTTTTCTCTTGATAACCTCCAGAGAACTGGAATGCCTAGCGAAAATCTTGTATGATAGATAACCGATGTTATACACGGTAGCATTTATTGAAGTGGTAAGCAATGGATAGCTCGAGAAGATCATCATGGATTCTAATGTAATAATAATACCATGATCCTGTATGTGTGAAGAACCGATATACTTGCCAAGGATGTGACATATACAACAACGACAAAGAGAAAAGAATTACATCCTCTTTCATCATTGTATGCTATGGGTCTAATAGCAAGTGTCTGGTCCATACATTCGATGTAACACCGAATAACGTAATTACTACTAAGGACAGATGAGAAATAATAATAGCATCCCATAGAACTTGGTTGGCATCAGCACAAGCTTTGGCTACGTAATTCATGAAGTTTGTCGATATTTTATATTAGGCCTCTAAGAAATTACGCTTGATGCCATATTTGTTGTATTTTTGACATTGATTGTGCTTTGAATCATGTCATGCCCCAAGAGTAAGTCAACATGTCCCTATCCAATGATCATGCCGATTGAATGTAAACCAGAGCCCATGCTCTCCGCAATGATAGAAATATGATCAAACAGGAAGGCATCATCGGAGCGATCATCCATACTACCGATTGGCTTGGAACTATTTGGTTTGTTCTGGTAATTCCCGGTGCTACAATAGTCATGGCCTGGACCAGGCCATGGAGGAGGAGATAATATTCTAACGACAGCTTTGATTACCGCTTTTTGGGGGACTGAAGTATCCCTGGTAATTCCCGGTTTCAGGACTTACACGCCGGTGCTGATACGTCAAAGCAGTGACACAAAATATCTGCTATTATGCCGAATAGTGAATAGTGAGACTAACAGCACAGTAGACTTGGTCGAAATACAAGCTCGTTATACATGCTGCCGTTTGATGGTAGCTATAACCACGTCCATTCGTGACTCGTCCCTTTGAAAACACCACTGATCTTATCAAGAAAATGGTACAATGTAATGTAAGAGAATCAACAGAATCATAGTAAAAAGCATAGTACGTAGCTGTCCCAGAGGATTAGTCTTATCTGGCTGTCCGAAGGGAGTCATTATTACCGAAACGATAACAACGCGATTTCCGAGAATCAATAAGATTCCATTAGAATAAAACGACCTTTGATTTTGTATGCGGAATGTGTATAACCTTTTCTTATGAAGTAGCTTTATATTTGGCGCTGTGTAAGTGATACCTCGTTCCGCATTTGTGATAAGCCCCAAACAAACTTTATATTCCCCTACAAAGCACCATAACGTTTCACGTGCATTTTCTCATCACTACACATGAACACAAAGATCTGTGTATAGTTTGATACTGACGCAATAGTTAATAGCAACTTCTGTACACTGAGACTCTCTAGGATATTGACGCTATCACAAATGTTAAAACATGCATAACTACCCTTTTTGTTGAACATCAGGTATTGACTTGGGTACAAACTTTGTGGAACGCAAACGGTTTCGTTCCGAGAGTTAAGGTGATAAATAGATGGTACGCAGTAGCGGCGTTTTTCCTTACCTCAATGAATCCGTACAAGGCGGAAAGCAAATCGTTATACAATGTAATACTGCACATCTTTTGTTTTTCTTAAATATGGCTATCTAACACATTTACAAGGTCGACTCATTTTTAACATATGATGTCGTCAACCGATGTACACGCGGTCTTCACTTTGACGGACACACAGCGGAGTATTCTGCAATAGAGATTGATCAAGGAAAAGATAATATGTTAAAGCTCATTTATGAATACCCCCACAACGAACCATTCGTGCAACGCACATGTGCAAAACCTCTCAGGACCAACAAATTCATGGATGATATACTTATTGATGACAGCTTTCACGCCCTCGCTTCCCCAACATTTGCATACGACGTTGCTGCTGAAATCGGCTGTCGTTCGTGGAAGCAAAAGCAAGCATCCGTCCCAAGTGACACGGTCGGATATGACGTTTCTTATCTTTCTTGGGGAGAAGTAAGAGTTTGTCCAGGTATCTGCAAGTAGTACAACTAACCAGGTTCTTACTAGGTGCATCTTTCTTCGAAATATATCAAAGCAAGTAACGACTTCAAGAAAGATGTACAAGAGGCTCTGAAGGAGGGGACCAACAAGAAAAAGTATGAAGCACTACAAGTTGTGTTTGGGCGATTTGGTTATTACTACCCTTCGAGAATATTACTTGGTACTATGACTCCTACGCCTGCAGCATTAACAATAGCCTCTTTTCTTAGGAGGCGTACTTGCTTGCAAGCAAGAACACTTAAATACCCTGAACACAACTAGAGTAGATTTCCAGGACAACGAACCTAATCCTAGCGTCGATGTAGCGGAAAACGTGACAAAGGCGATCAAGAACCATAGGCACTGGAAAATCATAGGTATTTTGCTGTGTGCATCTATTATGGCTGGTAGATAATTTTTGCATTAGGTGGAGACTCTGGTTTGTTTTTCGTGAACGGATTAGAGGAGTGGAAAGAAACTACAAAGTCTGAACCAGGAATTATTCAGTTCAAAGATTTGAAGCCAGTGTACGACATTCTAGAGAATAACGAACGTTCTCAAGTGATGGAAGTATATGATAAGGCATTTTCCGATGACAACTTTGGCCAAAGTATAGATCTGAAGTGCATTAAAAGTATCCAAAAGCATGAGCAAGAAAGTGAGGGAGCGCAAAGACAAGCAGGAATGGTACATTCTCTGCAACAAGGCGTAGGCCACGACAAACACTTTTCACTACATGAAGAGGAAGCTCACCGGAAAAACAATGATAAACGAAACAAGCCCGGAAATGTACATGGAGATGACAATAGTATGAATGAATTCCACATTTGCAATATTACTGTGGAGAGAAGAGCTGTGGATCACGAAAGCAAATATGCTCAAAACGAACAGGAAAACAAGTACAATGATGAGAGCAGCGTGAGTCAAGACGATATTTACAATATTTCCGTCGAGGAAAGGGCTGTCGATCACGGAAGTGAATATGTCCAAAATGTGCCGGAGGGCCTGTTCAGTGATGAGAGTAGTGTGGATCAAGGCGACATCAGTGATATTAGTGCAGACGAAAAGGCGATCGATCAGGGAAATGACGATGTAATAAACAAACCTGACGGCACGGATATCAACGAGAACAGCATCAATAAAGACCACAACAGTGAATCTAGCGCGGGCAAAAAGGCAACCGAAGAAGGAAGCAAAGATTCACTGATCAAGTTCGGTGATTTGTACTACATTGGGAAGGGTGTAGATAGAAATTACGAGAAAGCATTTGAATGGTATCAGAAGGCAGCCAGTCAGGGAAATATCGATGCGTATACAAAGCTTGGAGATATGTACAGACTTGCACAAGGTGTGGATCTAGATTATGTCAAAGCAGCCGAATGGTACAGAAGGGCTGCTGAAGATGGACATGGGATAGCTCAAAGCAACCTTGGACAGATGTATTACTGGGGACTCGGTGTAAAAAAGGTCGAAGAAAAAGCAGTTGAATACAGCAAAAGAGCAATTGATTGGTGTAAAGATGCGGCAGACCAAGGAAATGCGTATGCACAAAACAACCTTGGATGGATGTATGATAAGGGGATTGGTGTCAATGTCAACTACTCCAAAGCCATCGAACTGTACAAGAAATCAGCGGATCAAGGAAATGCGGCTGCACAATTCAATATTGGATTGATGTATCGGAATGGGCTAGGTGTTAATGTCGACTACCCCAAAGCAGTCGAATGGTTAAAACAATCAGCAGATCAAGGAAATACAAATGCACAAAACAATCTCGGTTGGATGTATAGAGGTGGAGTAGGTGTCGATGTCAACTACTACAAAGCAATCCAATTTTATAAACAATCAGCGGATCAAGGAAACGCAACTGGACAAAATAACCTTGGATGGATGTACTACAATGGGATAGGCGTCGATGTTGACTACTCCAAAGCACTCGAATGGTATATAAAATCAGCAGATCAAGGAAATGCAAATGCTCAAAATAATGCGGGGGATATATACTATTATGGGAAAAGTGTTAACGTCGACTACTCGAAAGCAATCGAATGGTACAAAAAATCAGCGAATCAAGGAAATACAGATGCACAAAATAATCTTGGGTGGATATATCAGAATGGGTATGGTACCGATATCGACTACTCCAAAGCAATCGAATGGTACAAAAAGGCATCGGATCAAGGAAATTCAAATGCACAAAACAATCTTGGATGGATGTATCAGAATGGGATAGGTGTCCATGTCGACTACTCCAAAGCACTTGAATTGTACCAAAAATCTGCAGCTCAAGGAAATATATCCGCGCAAAATAATCTAGATAACATGCAAAGGCATTAATAGTTTAAAAAAAATGATTTGTATCAATTCTACGTTAAAAAAAAGTTCTATGGACACTGCAGTAATCCTTGGCATTCAGACCTCTTGAGTAACTGTAGACATTTGCCCGCAAGATCTGATACGTTTTCACGCATACTGGTTTGGAATTTGACATCATGTCAAATATAGTAAGGAATCCTGCCGCTTGTGCTGACAATGGTACTGTACAACATTCTCTGCAGCATACTTTGTTAACGGACTCTGATTAGCTATACTCATTTCAGTACTTCCTCCTTAGGTTTTCTCTTCTTTATGTTCTATAACATTAGATACATAAATCCACAGCATATGTTAACTACTTTTTTGCAAACATAGTTGGCGTTTTTCTTTTTTTTTTTTTTTTTTCTTTGTCTAGATTTGAGTGCTCAATCTTTTTTCATCGTTTCACTGCAAGACTGAGCGTATTGTATTTGTTTTCGTCATCTAAAAAGACGTTGTTCCATTCCATCTGGAAATAGCAGTACGATGATGAAACTTTTGGTCTAAATGGTCAACACGCGTTAATGAACGGAGTATATTAGAGAAGAGTATCCCATATTCTGTTCCCAGAACCGGCAAGTACTGTATCTCTATCAGCATTCGTGCTCATTTTAGCTCTTTCCCCTTAGTTATCACGAAATGAATAGAGAACCATTTTTAACGACATACAGTTCACTGCATAAGATGGGGATTCGTACAAGGCTTATGACGAGGCGTTGATGCTAAATAGTGCGGAAAACATCAATGCTCCCACCGCGCCAATGAAAATGAAGATTAACGATGTTACAGATGTCATATCTGACATTTTATTACAGTTTTTCCTGTTGAGATTTGGACGGAGTTACAAACGGATAAAACGAATTGCAACACAGGTCGAGTTACAGCACGCCAAATAGCAACATAAAAGTGGACAAAGCAGATAAAACATTAGTAACATTGATATAAAATATAAGTATATCGATACTTACAACTGTAAGGCAAGAGATATTAACTACCCCCAGAAGGTAAAAAAATGCTTGGGCGGTGACCATGGTAGATAGTATTATAGCAGATGCCATATATGTTTCGAGAGGCGTTAATGTCTCGCTGCCATACCGTGCGACAACTAGTACAAGCTAACACAGTATACAGACTGAGATCCGCAGCACGAATTTGTTCCAAGGCTTTTTCACCGCATCTTGAACACACTTGAGATGTATTGTATTCGTTGATGTACATAACAATAAGCTTCCCTTCCTGCTCTGCTTTCTTCAAGAGTTTTCGACATTTTTCGGCCAAGCCAACAGGTTTGCCGCCGTACTGTCTTCTTCCAAAGCGACCAGAGCCGAACCCGATGACAGGGACCTTGGTTGGATCGTTGTTGGTCGGTGCTTTTTGCCATTTACTACAATTATCGTTCATGAGATATCGGGCTATGAACTATAATAGCGTCCCAATACTTACAAGGTTTTTTCTCCTGCTGCTTCGCGTTGAGTGGGTGGCAGAGGGACTTGCAGAGGAACCAGAGGACCTGTACCTGCAAAAACGCCGATCTCCACGTCTCCTTCGATACCTTGACCTTCGTGGCCTACCAGATTGTTCGCCTATGTCGCCGTATTTACTGCCTCCGTTGATGAAGATGTTTGTAAGCTCGGCATCCATTCTCTGTCTCCCTCGATAATTACGAAATTTGAGCTGTCGGTGAAATTGGCGACCATAAAACTCCGTTAGGCCATTATACGCGTCCAGTATTGATCTGATGTAATGATTGATGCCATCAATATTGGCTGTTCTGTTCGTTGCGATTGTTCTTTCAATCTCTCCGATATTGGCTTGATTTTTGGCATTCTGTGTCAGACCAACCGTACGCTTGAACCCGGCTTTTGTGTAATATTCAGCAGATGACAGCGTTCGGATTTCATGTGGCGCTTGGTTTTGGCGTTGTTGATACCGGAGCTGAAGATCGTATGCATGTACTTCCCCCTCCTCCTGTTCTGGCACTTCTTGTTCTGCTTCATCATCTATATTAGATGATACAAATGAGCTTAGTCATTTGCTTTATCTTTTACATTGTATAAACTTCGCTTACCAATATCCATCATATCGGCATTATAGATATCGTCACAGCCACTGCTCGCAACAAAGATATCTGACACTCCGGGATCAGCACCCCACATCTCCATGTAAGGCATTTCCCACTCTTCAAAGTCCTCAGGCACCAGGTCAGCTAGCTGTTCTTCTTCACCGCGGACTTGTTTACGTAACAGAACAGAGGCTGCATAACCGTCCGTAGCAAAATGACCAGAGAAGAATGACCTTCGTCTACCATGATCACTATTACAAAATAAAATGATCAGTCCATAGCTATTCATAATCATACATGGAAAATAAACAACTTACGTTTCGTAGCATCGCACCTTGCGCAAATCTACTATATGACGAATTGTATTTACTGCTCCAGTGCGTCGTTGTATAAGATGGTGCAACCCAGCACGTCGAAGTAATGTTTCACAGGTTGAATTGTCAATCGTCACATACTTCTTGGTAAAACCAGGCTTAGGCACAACGTTGAACAAGCGTTGCTGATTTGCCACAGTGAAAATGTCTGGCCGAAAGCATTGATCAAAAAGCTCTTGATTCGCCTCAGGGTTTTCCAGAAATCTTCTTGAAATTTGGATCTGTTCTTGCGTGGTAGTAACTAGTTCTTGCAATTGATTAAACGATGCGTCACTAATGTAGTTCATTCGAGCACGGTCCAGTGGTTGGCCATTGTTAATTGCACCAAGCAGTCGTCTTGCCAGACCGTTTCTACGACGTCTTCCGAGCCTTGGATTTTCTTCAAGTTCACGTATTTGCTGCCTTGTCCATCTGATGGTAGCCTCTACTTGGGCATCGCTGGCGATTTGTATTTCTTGGTTGTTGTACCGCTCAATGTATCTTGCAATAAGGTAGGACATCCTTGTAAACAAATTGATATGTCGTGTTACAAACGCGGTGTCAAAAGTCTTGATTACTTCTTCTCCTTCACCGTAGCCAGGAATATCCAGTGGAGTCACATAATTAACCAATATTTCGAGAAGTTCTCTATTGCCGAATGCGTCATTGGCAAAAAACCTTGAGACCGCATCTTGATGATCTCTTTGTGCCTGTTCATATCTTTGTTGCATGGTCGTAAAAGCGTTGATGGCTTCGTTGAGTTCAGCGATCTGTTGGTTCATCAGATTTTCCAGTTGTGCCACTTCAGGAGAGACATCTTGTGCTTGATTAAACTGGGATTCCCATTGAGCAATTGCGTCTTCAATAATGACCAGATCATCCCGTGCTGTAAGCTCATCCCAATGTGTGTCTGTGAGATTAACCTGATCTTCAAATTGACGAACAACACCTTGGTCTACGTCACCAACATGCGTGCATATCCGCTCAATCTCTAAGAGATTCGCTACCAGTTGCGGAATCCGATCATGGTTGCTTCGATCTCGATGAAGTAGATCGTGAGCCAGGGCGCAAGCTTCATTGAAGGTGTTATGAAGTGCAAAAAGTCTTATCCGGATGGCACTCAATTGCTCTTGATGTTCACGTGGTACTGAGCCAATATACTCTGTCAGATCGCCCAGAGTGAATAGAATATTGAGATCAATTTGGACTTCATCCATCATTTGTATCACAGCGTTATTGACATCTTGGCCCAGATCGGCACTGAAGGTTAAAATTGCAGGGAAAACTGGTGGGAAGGACTCGTTGTTTGCTAGTGCTTCAAGAACATACAGTGCCAACTTGTCTGCATCGACCTTTTGCAATGTCTACAGAAACGAATAGACGATTCTTAGTAAGGTTGCCTGGTCATAAGCTACAGCACGACTTTACTTACGTTGACAATCTCTCGAAGTCGAAGCGATATGTAGTTTGTCCACCACTGTGTGTAGTCTTCTACGGTCCGATTGATAAAACTTGCCGAGTACGCCAACATTGCTGAAGACAAGGCTACGCCGTACTTGATGCCACCATGAATAGGAGTTACCATGGCTTCTGGGTAGTGGTTTTTGAAGTTGTTAAACGAGTGCATCACATCAGGAAGCAAATTGCCATTGAACACAGCTGTATTGGTTGGCTGGTGGCTACCAGTGATTAGCTGGAAGGCACCGTAGAAGAACTCGTGAGAATAAATCAATGGATGTAATATTCGATGGTGTTGAAGCTGGTCGTATATAAAATAAGTGAGGAATAAATGGCTCTTGATAATGACGTCGCGTTGGTAGGAGACCAAGTCTTCTACTACATCAATAAATCGATCTTTTTCGTTCTCACTCATGTTGAGCAGCTTTCGTAAACCAATCTTCTGGGTACTTTCTCTTAGCTTGCCATACATTGCACGTTGTTGTACGCTTGTTCGTGGCAAATAATCCGGACAAAGTTTGTTTGACTTTCGACTATGCGTTTGTGCTTCTTCTAGCCTCCCGGCCGCTAAACACGTCGGACACCTTTTTGTCGAAGTTTTTCTCGTCGCTTCTTGCCGCTCCCATGCTGCGGTTCTTTTCTTTTTCTTCTCCGTTATGGACTGCCTTCGTTTCCGTTTCTGTCCTGCAAGCTGTCGTTGCTGAGCCTGAGCACTGGATTCGGGCTGTCCAGTATCATCGTCATCATCACCTTCACCACCATGCTGTCGTTGACGTAGCACTATTAACAAAAAGAATAGTAACTTAGTAAACTTGTAATTACTCTTTGGTCTTGTTCTTTTCTTTTAACATACACTCTTCAAGGTCCAGCTGTCGACGTTTCTTTGCTTTTTTATACAAGATAATTTCGCTGACCGTCATACCCTCATAATCACGCCGAGGTGTTCCTCCCTCGGCCATTGTCTAAGACAATATCAAAATAGATGAAGTTGTGTTGATGAGGCAGAATAAGAAATATAAAGGCAAATAAGGAAGAAGAGAATACCGAGTATCTATCACTGCGAGGGCAAGGCCTATTTATCGGAATGATATTCAGTGTTCTCATATTCAGAACACTGATATTGATTATTCTTGTATTCACACGTGAAACTCAGAAGGTAAATAAGGGGGAAGAATAAGACAGCCAATCGCGAACGTTTATCACTGTGATAACAAGACGCATTTCTCTGAATGGTTTTCAATATTCTCATGATCAAAACATCAATATTGATTGTTCTTGTATTTATTTATAGCCATAGACTTGCAGGTATTAGCTGCAGGTTCATACACTTTTTATCCAATAATCATCGCCGGCAAGCTGCGAAAAAAAGAAATCACAATTCACAGGTTTTGAAAACAATACGAA